>JAQHUG010000572.1:283904-295520 GCA_028555095.1 Dicrostonyx torquatus | reverse complement strand
AAAGTTCTAACACACCTAAAACTCATACATTGCTGGTGGGACATTGCAACCATTTTGGGAAACTATTTTGGTATCTATGATAGCTGAACCCATGCGGAATGTTTGACCCATAGAAATAGGCACCTGTGCACACTGTTACAGTTTAAATCAGGGTTGTCATTGTTCGGGTTTTGTGTATACTTTTTGTGTGACACATAGCCCACGCTGGCACAGGACTTCCCATGTAGCTGAAAATGGTCTTGAACTCTGGTGCTCCTGCCTCCACCTCCTTTTTGTGGGCATGGGCCATTACAGTGAACTGTGTAAACCGTCCTTTCTCTCATATATCCCCCTGCCTGCTTTTATGAGGTGCTCGGGAGGGAACCCAGGGTTTCATGTGTGATAAGCAAACAGTCCACCATTTTGACTCCATTTCAGCCCTAGCCTGTATTGTCACATGGATTGCATTCAGCTTGGAGCTGTCACGGGCAATGTCATGGCCCCTTCTCCTGTGAGTGCATATGTTTGCTGTTTGGAAACAATTTAAGGGAGAATGTGTTTTATTAAAATTCTATCTCAAAAAAATCTATCTCATTTTACATTCTTTTAAAAATATTTCTTTTGGGGGCTGGTGAGATGGCTCAGTGGTTAAAAGCACTGATTGGTCCTCCAAAGGACCCGGGTTCAATTCCCAGCACCCACATGGCAGCTCACAACTGTCTGTAACTCCATTTCCAGAGAATCTGACATTGTTATAGCAATGCACATGAAATAAAGTTAAATAAAGTTTTTTAAAAATATATTTCTTTTTATTTTACCTGCATGTGTGTCTGTGTGAGGGTGTCAGATCCCCCTGGAACTAGTGTTATAAACAGTTGTGAGCTGTCACGTGGGTGCTGGGAATTGAATCTGGGTCCTCTGGAAGAGCAGTCAGTGCTCTTAACTGCTGAGCCATCTCTCCAGCCCTAGTTTTATCTTGACACAGAGATTTAGAGATATTTCTGTCCATCGTGGTGGGACACACAACGTTATACAAACAGCTCTGTCTGCAGCATTGGGAGAGTTCACATCATGGGGGACCAGGCAGCTAGGGAGCTAGACTGCAACCTAAGTTGGCCTATAATCTTGAAGGGCCCACCCATGATGAACCACTCCAGCAGCCAGGGCCCACTACTTGAAGGCACCACTTAGAGGCTCTACTGCCCCACAGAACAGCACCCCAGGAGGAACAAGTCCTTCAGACATGAACCTGTAGGAGATGTTTCTAATTCAAACTGAAATCCACTTGGGAGGAAGGGGACAAGGACAGGAGTTCATAGGCATCCCCTACATCACGGTGAATTTTCAGGCCAGCTTAGGCTATGTGAGACACTGTCTCATCGTCCTTGATATGGGCCCTGCCACTCACAGCAAGGAGGACTCTCATAAATAAAAGTCTGCGAGAAAGAAGCCTGCCACAAAAGAATTCACAGATCAAATATTCCACCTGTACAGTGTTAAAAAGTTAGGTGACATCAGTTCAGTGACAGATGCTTGGGATCTTAGCACTCAGAAAGACTGAGGCAAGGGAGGGTGGAAAGTTTGAGATCAGCCTGGGTCACTGGCAACAATGGTTTTTATTTCGTTTTCTTTTGTTGTTATAGTTTTGGTTTTGTTGTTGCTATTGTTTAAGACAGGGTTTCTCTGTGTAGCCCTGGCTGCCCTGCAACTCACTCCATAGATCAGGCTGGCCTACAACTCAGAAATTTGCTTGCCTCTGCCTCCCCAGGGCTGGGTTTAGAGGCCTGTGCCACCACATCTGGCATATGGCAACAAAGTTTTAAAAGACTGATTTAAAAGAAAGATAGGGAGGGAGAAGAGAGAAAAGAAAGGAAATGGAAAGAAAATACTGTTCCTACAATCACAGCAAGTGCAAGGTGGAACCTCCTCCTCAACTGTGAAACTTGGTCAGGAGAAAACAGCCTGGAGAGATGGCTCAGCACATGCCCATACCAAACAGCTGCTCACAACTGTTGACAGAGGTTTTCTGTCCTGCCCAGTCCCACAGCCATTCAGTCCCAAAGAAACACAGAGGTCTACATTAATCATAAACATAGCTCAGGCTTCTTATTAACTCTTTCTTACATCTTAAATTAACCCATAATTCTTGTCTGTGTTAGCCACGTGGCTTGGTACTTTTTATCAGTGAGGTGTTCTCATCTTGCTTCCTCTGCATCTGGGTGAGGACTGCAGACTGACTTTTCCCCTTCCCAGAATTCTCCTGTTCTTGTTGCCCCACCTATACTTCCTGCCTGGTTGCCCCACCTACACTTCCTGCCTGGCTACTGGCTAATCAGTGTTTATTAAAATACAAGTAACAAATCTTTACAGGGTCCCACAGCACACAACCATGTACAACACCAGTTCCAAGCATCTGACGCCTTCTCTGGTCTCCAAGGGCACCAAGCATGTAAGTGGTAGTGGTGCACAGAGATATATACAGGAAAACACCCATACACATAAGAATGTTTGGAAAGAATTAAAAGCAAGCTAACAAACAAAAAGAGACAATAACAAACTGTTGTTTAAAGATACAAGCTTGGGGTTGGGGGCAGTGGGAATAGGAAGAGAGGAGGGAAAGGAAACTGCCATCAGGATGTAAAATAAATTAATTAAATTTTAAAAAGAAATAAAGAAATAAAAGGTTGGCCAGGAGGTGCTGGTACACACCTTTAATCGCAGCACTTGGAGGCAGAGGCAGGCAGATCTCTGTGAGTTGAAGGCCAGCCTGCTCTACAAGAGCTAGCTCCAGGACAGCCAAAGCTACACAGACAAACCCTGTCTCAAAAAACTAAAAAAAGAAAGAAAGAAAAGAAGTAAATTATTCATATCACCTTTTCATAAATTATGGAGGCAAACATGCAGCTTTGTATCTTTCTCTATATAGATAAATATAGGTATAAGAATGTATCTTGTATTTTATCGCTTAAAAGCCTAAAAGAAGGACCTATAGCTCAGAAGAGCACTTGTCTACCATACATAATGCCCCAAGCTCCACTTCCAGACCTGAAAAAAATAACAGTAACAATAAAGACAATATATTAAAAAAAAGAAGAAGAAGAAAACTATTGATTGACAAGGAGACATATGCCTGAAGTATCATAAAATGGAAAAAGTTTTCCGAAGTGTCCATGTGGTGCAGTTTGAACTTTGCTTTATGAATACATATTTATCTATGCACCTTGATATAAAGGAGAGGGTCCGGAGTGAGGGGCACCACAATGAAATGGCAGTTCTCTCTGGGATGCAACCACAAGCAGTTTGTGCTTGGTTTTGTGTGTGTCCTGTGTTTTCTGATCTTTCTGTAATAAGTCTTTATTGCTTTTCTAATAAGAAATAAAGTCATTTTGTGGTATTGACCAGGGAATAAACCAACAGATCGATAAAACAGAATAGAAAATTGAGAAAGAGATTCAATAGGTATAAGAATTTGATGCGTGATAAAGGTGGGATTTTGAATCAATGGGAAAAGGACGGGCAGCTCAATGCATTTCCTTGGCTCTGCCGCCCAACAAACTAGAAGACGGAGTTGAGGCCTACCTAATACCAGATGCTAAATAAGCACAAAATTTACAGCTTACTTTTTAAAAGACAGACATGAAGGGAGAAAATAGTCCCATGATCTTGGACAAGAGTCCTTGCTAAGCCTATTCCAAAATGGCACAGACAAAGGGACGATAGAACAGCATAAACGTGCTGTGTACCTGGACGTGTGTCCACATGGAAACAGCAAGGTTCACAATACTGTGTAGGGACAAGTTAAATAGAAACTGCTAGAGGAACACCTAAAGCATCTCTGGGGAACAGAAGGAGGTAGACGATGATGAGTTAGGTGGGGCAGTGGGACATGCTTACTACTATGGCGATGGGATGCGATCACTATGGCGATGGGATGCGTTCACTATGGCGATGGGATGCGTTCACTATGGCGATGGGATACGTTCACTATGGTGATGGGATGCGTTCACTATGGTGATGGGACGCTCGCCATGGCTTTGTTTAGATTTAAAAGACAGGGCAACTGAGCATGGTGCCGCAAGTCTGTAATGCCAGGAGGGCTGGTGCAAGTTCCAGGCCAGCCTGGTCTAATAGTGAGTCCTAGACCAGGCAAGGTCCCATCCGGTCAAAATACAAAAAGCACAAGTGAGTGTGGTGGTACTCCTGTAATTTTCGCACAGGGGAGGTGGATAGGAGGATCAGGAGTTCAAAGTCATCCCAGCACTCAGGAGGCAGAGTCAGGTGAATCTCTGTGAATTCAAGGCCAGCCTGGTCTACAGAGTGAGTTCCAGAACAGCCAGGGCTGTTACAAAGAGAAACCCTGTCACAAAAATAAATAAATAAATAAGTAAATAAATAAATAAAATAAAGAAGAAAGAAAAGCCCTTAATCATACAGCGTCTTTCATCCCAGGTCCAGCTGGCTGTACCAGTTAGATCATTGCAGTGTTTGGGGACAAGGGCTGTGTTTCTCAAATGGTCATGTGCACATGACTGTGGACAATCTGAAATGCAGATTTCAATCCAGCCGTTCTAGTGAAACCCAAGACTGGACTTTCTAACTAGCTTCCCCTCCCAGCTGCTGCTGGTCCAGGAATCACACTTTGAGTGGCAGCTGCTAGATGATGCTAGACAATTTCACTGTCAGTAAAATCATCAAACTGTATGCATGCATGTCCTCCTACTTTCCGTTAAGGATAGTACATCCTCTTCTAGCACATTTCAAAAAATATTTTTATTTGCGTGAGTGTGTGTGTGTGTGTGTGGACAATTTCACTGTCAGTAAAATCATCAAACTGTATGCATGCATGTCCTCCTACTTTCCGTTAAGGATAGTACATCCTCTTCTAGCACATTTCAAAAAATATTTTTATTTGCGTGAGTGTGTGTGTGTGTGTGTGTGCGTGTGTGTGTGTGTGTGTGTGTGTTCCCAAACTTGTGATCCTCCTGCTTTCTCCACCACCCAGGTACTGGGACTAGAGGAATACAGGCCCCTTACCTCTGTGCCCTTCAGTTGCTTGTCAGCCACCTGGTATGGGTGCTGGGAATCAAACTTGATCATCTGGGAGAATAGCAGTGCTCTCAGGCACTGAGCCATCTTTCCAGCTGCTCTTTCAGTGTTTCTGATGATGTATGATGCCTGGCAGGGATGAGGTGCTCCATAGATGATGGCTGGCCTGAAATACGATGCTCCCAGACGCAGGAAGCTCTTAGGTGGAGACAACCGCCTGCTGAGTCAGAGGCTCCGGAGAACTGTCGCCCGATGCCCTGGCATTGCCTTGAGCTGCTTCACCCACCTGGCTCTATGCCAAAGTGCCAAGCCAAGCAAAATGTTGGCAACCTAAGAAATAAACAACAGGAACAGAAATAGATTGACTCCATAGGAAGTGGAGGCAGAAGGATTGCAAGTTCAAGGTCTGTCTGGGTTACTGGGTGAGCTAAAGACTAGCCTGGGCAACTTATTGAGACTCTGTCTCAAAATAACCAGTAAAAGGAGGGCTGAGGGTGTAGTTTAGCAGTAGATCATTCACCTAGCATACACAGATCCAGCAACAAAAGGATTGACTCCAAGAAAGGCACAGTAGTACATAGTCTGCATTCCTCCAGACCAAGAACTTGGGAGGTAGAGGAGGCAGGAAGGTCACAAGTCTGAAGCCAGCCTGGGTCAAATATTTAAACCATCTTTAAAAAATAAAAAAAAAGCCCAAAAAAAAAAACCCCAGAAGATTGACTCCAAAAATAGTTTTAATTAAAATGACTTAATCACAGCTAATATGTGGTCAAGTGTCTGTGCCGTGTAATGTGTGTTGTTCCAGGCCAGCCTGGTCTACACAGTGGGTTCCAGGCTAGCCTAAGGCAAAATGAGATCTTGTCTCCAAACCGCAACAGCAAATGGTACTGGGGTGCGTTTAAATTTGGGTGCTTGCCCAGCATGCAGGAAGTCCTGGGTTCTGTGGCCCATGTCAGTAATCCCAGCACTAGGGAGGTGGAGGCAAGATTAGAGATTCAAAGTCGTCCTCTGCTACAAAGTGAGTTTGAGGTCAGCCTAGACTACAAGAGACCCCATCTAAAAAGCAAATGAAAGTGTTGTGCCCACCAGCCAATGGCACCAGGACCCTTTTGCGGTTGGGTGTTAGAAGCTGCTTCAACGTGGATCCAGAGCCATTCTTGATGATCCAGAACTGAGCTCATACCTCCAAAATATGCGCAGGGGCCTTGTGGGATAGAGCTGTGTCTAAGTTCGGGTATTTTTATTGCTGTGAAAAGAAACACCATGACCACAGCAACTCAGTGGGGGAGGGGGCTCACTTACAATTTCAGAGGTTCAGTCCATTATCATCGTAGTGGGTGTTATGCCCAAATCTGCAAAGTCTACCAAAAGCTAACAAGAAGACCGAGTCCCATATGTAAAAGCAAAGAGCCTTTATTTTATGCAAGTTTGCAAACTCGGTCTCTGCATGTCCAACGTATTGAAATAAATGGAGAGCCCCAAGCTCAGTTGGAGTAGGGTTTTTTACTAGTAAAGGTTGGGGGTGAGGGGTTTTTGAGGTTTAGAACCCCTAATTGGCTGACATTTGTCTAGTGCTGTCCTGGTGCATGTGTGCGGGCAGGTGATCCTATCTCCAGCGGTTGGAACGTTAGGCATTTCCTTTGGATGGTCTGTTCTTGGGTGGTGCTCAGGTAATCTCAGTTTGTGGTTCTTCCTGCAACCAGGTATTGCTTCAGGGTAAACTACTGAGACTCTGGCCTCTATTAAATGGCTGAGTCCTACTCTGGCAGGTGATAATGGTTGGAAGTAAAGAACTTCCTTCGGGTGATCTGTTCATATTTAGCTTATCATGGCTGGATCCTACAGTGGGGAGCACAGTGGCCTGCAGGCAGTCGCAGTGCTGGAGCTGAGAGTCCTACATCTTGACTCAGAGGCAGCAGGAAGTTGCCTGACTGTCACACTGAATGAAGTTTGAGAAAAGAGACCTCAAACTCCACCCCAACAGTGACATACTTCCTCCAACAAGGCCACGCTCCTAATACTACCACTCCCTTTGGGGACCATTTTCTTTCAGACCACCACATTGGAGTTGGAGTAATATGCTGTTTTGAGCTGTCTGGCATAGGTGCTGAGACCTGAATTCAGGTTCTTTGCAAGAGCAGTGTATCAGTATTTTAAATACTAAGCCAAGTCTCCAGCCCTTATTTTGTTATTTGTATTGATGTGTAAGTGTGTGTGTGTGTGTGTGTGTGTGTGTGTGTGTGACACCACGTGCTGGTGCCTGAGGAAACAAAAAGAGCACTTGGTCCCTTGGAGCTGGAGACACACTCGGCTGTGAGTACCTGGTGGGTACCAGGGATTAAACTTGGGTATTCTGCAGAAGTAAGAGCTCTTAACCACTGAGCCATCTCTCCAGCTCCTCAATTCTCTCTCTTTTTTTTAATATTTATTTATTTATTATATATACAATATTCTGTTTGTGTGTATGCCAGCAGGCCAGAAGAGGGCACCAGACCCTTTTACAGATGGTTGTGAGCCACCATGTGGTTGCTGGGAATTGAACTCAGGGCCTTTGGAAGAGCAGGCAATGCTCTTAACCTCTGAGCCATCTCTCCAGCCCCTCAACTCTCTTTTTATGATATTTGTTTGTTTGCTTGTTTCTTATCAAGATGGGGTCTAGATGTGCTTCATAGCTGCCCCTGAATTTGTAGTGGTTCTCTTGCCTCTGCCTCCCAAATTCTGGGATTATATTGTGAGCCACCACACAGCAATACTTTTTGAGACAGTATCTCTACACCACCGAGGTTGGCCTTGAACTCACGCCTTAGATTTTGAACTTGTGATCCTCCTGCCTCAGCCTCCTGTGTAGCTGGGACTATGCAGCACACACACATTCTCAAATGCTGGAGTATCTGGGTCCTCAGGAAGACTTCCCCAGATCCCAAATGTAAACCCTCTGAGCCTTTGCCTCAGCTAGGAAGTGTTGGCTGTAGAAACAAGGGGACAGACCTCTTGGGTGGGATTCCCAACACCACGGAAAAATCTGGGCCCCAGCAGCCTTCCCTGCAATCTCAGCTCTGGGGAGGCAGACAGGAGGATGCCTAGGACTGGCTGTCCAACCAACCTAGCCAATTAGTGGTCCGAAAATAATGGGAAGGATGATTGAGGAAGGGCACACACACCCTCACCTTCACACTCACCCACATGAACAGGTGCACATATCACACACACATTCAAACATGTATAACACACAAACACACATGCCCCTCTAAAAAGGGGCTTAAAATGCATATTGTGAGGCCAGGAACCATGAAACATACCTATAAACCCCAGCATGCTGGGGCCTAAAGCAGCCTGATCTACCTACCAAGTCTGAGACCATGATATACAGCAAGGAAGGGGCAAGAGAGCCAGGGAGGGAAGGAGGGCGACATGGAGGGAGAGGAGGAAGGAAAAAAGGAGGGAAAAGAGAGAGAGAGAGAGGAGATTGATTTTCAGATGTGCGTGCTTGGGCATACTTTTAATCCCAGCTACTCAGTAGGCTCAGACAGATATATCTCAAATTCAAGTCACCCTGGGCTAAACTAGAAAAGCCTATTTTACACACACACACACAAATTTTAATTAATGAAGGACTGAAGAGATGACTCAGATGTTAAGAGCACTGGCGGTTTATTTAGAGGATCTGGGTTCAATTCCCAGCACCCACATGGCAGCTAATCACAATCTGTAATTCCAGTCCCAGGGGATCTAGCATCCTTTTCTGGCCTCCATGGTCATTGCTTGCATGTAGTGCATAGACACAGATGCAGACAAAACACCTATACACATAAAACTAAATACATAAAAATTTTAAAGTGCATAAAAATTGTATATTTTATTTATATTCTGTGTAAAGTGTTTCAAGAACACCCATGAAGCTATTAACACTAGGAGTCGCTACAGAAGAAAAATGGGGGCTGGGAGACAGAAATGGACTTTTAAAATTCTGAACCATGTGAATGCATTACCTTTTAATATATAGTATAAATTTTTTAGAGGAAAGAAATAGAACAACCAGACAGAAGATCAATGAGGAAATATGGGATTTTATCAACACTGTGGACCAACTGGATATATATATAAATCCAGAAAAGTAGAATATGCATTCTTCCCAAGAATATCTAGAACATTCTCCAGGCTAGACACACACACACACACATTGAAATCATAGAAAGCATCTGTTTCAGTAACAGCGTGGAATACCAGAGACCAACATCAGAAGAAAGACAAAAGTGGTGGTGCACGCCTTTAATCCCAGCACTCGGGAGACAGAGGCAGGCGGATCTCTGTGAGTTCGAGACCAGCCTGGTCTACAAGAGCTAGTTCCAGGACAGGTTCCAAAGCTACAGAGAAACCCTGTCTCAAAAAACCAAAAAAACAAAACAAAACAAAACAAAAAACCATCAACGGGGTGAAGTAAACACCCAGTTTTAAAGAAAAATGTTTAAAGACTTATGGGTATGTATGTGCACTCAGACTGTGCACCCGGCACAGGAACCCATCTGATGCAGGTGCTAGGGACTAAACAGAGGTCCTCTGCAAGACACTACGTGCCCTTACGCACTGAGCCATCTCTCCAGCCCCTAGCCGACAGACTCCCAATCAAGGGGCCAAAGGAGAAATCACAAGGGAAGACCGGTGGTGGTGATGCACGTCTTTAATCCCAGCACTCCGGAGGCAGAGGCAGGTGGATTCTCTGTGAGTTCCAGGACAGCCTGGTCTACAAAGCTGGTGTCAGGACAGGCTCCAAAGCTACCTAGAGAAACCCTGTCTCAAGAAAGAAAGAAAGAAAAGAGAAATCACAAGGGAAATTTGAGACTATTTTTTATTTTGTGACAGATAGAAACAGAATACAACAAAACATAAAAAAAAAATTAAAGAAGTGAGGCCCCTGATTCAATCCCCAACGCTTAGAGAGCAGCTTCCGACCTTGTATAGCTCCAGTTCCAGAGACTCTGACGCCCTTTTCAGGACTCCACCGGTACCAAGCATTCACGTGGTACACAGACAAACAGGTGAAATATCTATACCTGTAAATTTCAATGTAATTTAACTTTATAAAAGAAAACAAGAAGCCGGGCGGTGGTGGCGCACGCCTTTAATCCCAGCACTCGGGAGGCAGAGGCAGGTGGATCTCTGTGAGTTCGAGACCAACCTGGTCTACAAGAGCTAGTTCCAGGACAGGCTCCAAAGCCACAGAGAAACCCTGTCTCAAAACAAACAAACAAACAAACAAAAAAAAAACCCAAGAAATGGATGTGGTGACCCATGTCTGTAAACCCACAAGTACTTGCGACTCGGAGGCGGAGAGAGAAGGATCAGGAGTTCAAGTTCTGCTAATTATCAGATTCAAGGTCCGCAGAAAGAAAACGTTGTCGCGTGCCTGGTGTATGATCAGTGTGTGGTCGCCTGCGTTCTCCCCTTCGGCCCTTGCAGCAGCATCAGCTCTCTACGTTTTCCGGGAAGAGGACGGACGGGAAGGCTCTTTGCAGCAGCCAGAATGGAGACACCCCGCACAGTTTGTAGCAAGCACAGAGTGCAGGTCTTGACACCAGGCAGAGACGGCCATGTGAGGGCCACAGGGAATCAAGGCAGTACCTCGAGCAGAGTCGGTGCCCCCAGGGGCGTTTCCCCGCAGTGTGTGAGGATAGACTAGCTGGACCCACGCCCGCAGCCCAAGATGGGTAGCAAATACAAGAGCGGGCCAGTGGTCAATAGAAATTAGGCCATGCCTCTTCTCCTCCCGGCATCCCCACACAGCCCCAGGCCTCTTCTCTGACTGACTCACACCCTGACCCCGCAGGTCTCTGCCATCTGCGCTGCTCAGCTCTGGCTGAGTGAGACCAGCTGGGCTAGGGCTTCATTCTCCTGATGGGTGATTGGCAATGGCAGCCTTACTTGGCGATGGGGGAGCAAGACCTCCGGTTCCCGTGAGCACCCTCTGCTGGAGACTTCTGGCCTGACTGAGTCCGCAGGCTCTGGGCTCCGGGCCCAGTGGTTTTCATTTTTTATTAGAGCCGTGGGATGTCTTTCAAGAGTGCCCATGATATTAATTACAGCCTGTTGTGTACCAGCCTATGGCTTCACAAAGGACAGGGCTCGTGTTCCTAAAGGCCTCTGAGACCTGAGACACCCTCCACCCCCGTGGATTAATTTCTCAAGGATTCTGGTGGTCTGAGAAGGCCTTCGGGCCCCAGGCCCTCCTAAGCAGGCATCAGCAGCAGGGCCCTAGAGCTCCGGAAACTCCATGCTGGGAGCCTTCTACAGAGCACAGAACGAAGAATTCTAGAAATCAGATCTAGAAATTGACATCAGTTTGTCAGGACAGAGCACCACATTCCATTTCCAGAAAAGAGAGGCAGTCATGGCTTCTGGTCACAGGAAAGCCTCAGCTACCCACAGAAACAACATTTCTAAATGGGGGCAGGGCAGTTTTTCTTTCTTTTTTTTTTTTTTCTTTTTTTTTGTTTTTTTTTCTAGACAGGGTTTCTCTGTGACTTTGGAGCCTGTGCTGGAACTAGCTCTTGTAGACCAGGCTGGTCTCGAACTCACAAAGATCCGCCTGCCTCT
>JAQHUG010000572.1:237815-258485 GCA_028555095.1 Dicrostonyx torquatus | reverse complement strand
GGTGGCGCACGCCTTTAATCCCAGCACTCGGGAGGCAGAGGCAGGCGAATCTTTGTGAGTTCGAGACCAGCCTGGTCTACAAGAGCTAGTTCCAGGACTGGCTCCAAAGCTACAGAGAAACCCTGTCTCAAAAAAAACAAAAAAAAAGAAAAAAGAAAAAAGAAAAAAGAAAGAAAGACAGTGGTCTGAGGAGCTCAAAGCACATACCTAAAGCCATTCCAGTCTGTTAGAGGGGAGGGAGAGGGTGCCGCCTGGACGTGGCTAGAGAGGATGCCGCCTGGATGCAGGGCCCGAAAGCAGGGTGAGCACTCCTTGGGCTACAGTTCACGGGGAGACACGAATTACTCCTGGATGCTTAAGAACATGGAGGTGGAAGAGAGGGAGTGTCAGGTTTTCAGTTGGTTCCCAATGGACATTGGTACGGTTGGATGAAGCCCAATGAGAGGCAGGCTTGATGTGGAAGCTGGCAGGACGTGGGAAGCTCTATGTTACCTGTGACTCATCAGGAGAGTACAGGTGGAGTAGGCCAGCAGCCATGAGCCACACAATTCAAATCCCATGAGCACTTAGCCACTTGCCAGCTCCTATCCAATAGCAAGCCCTGTGGGGTACCTAAGCCCTAACTGTAGCAGCCCTTGAGGGGCCATGTTCTTTTTTCTTTTCTTTTTTTTTCTTTTTTTTTTTCTTTTCTTTTCTTTTTGTAGCTTTGGAGCCTGTCCTGGAACTAGCTCTTGTACACCAGGCTGGCCTGCCTCTGCCTCCCAAGTGCTGGGATTAAAGGCGTGTGCCACCACTGCCCAGCCAAGGGACCATGTTCTTAACAGACCTTTAGAAAGAGCAATGTAATTCAGAGAGATTCCATGATTACCATCAAATAGATAGTAGGTGGATCTGGGGTCTGGAAACTGAGAGCTAAGCCTTCTGTAGTCTGTTTGTTCTGTGTGAGCAAACAGTGGGCGTCTGTGCAGCCTAAGAGAAGGTGCCAGTGTCCAGGGGTTCCAGGGCACTGCCAGCACTTTACCCTGTCAGGCCAGCAAGGCGGCTCAGCAGGGAGAGGGGTTTACTGCCAAGCCTGACAACCTCACTTAGATCCCTGGGACCCACAAGGTGGAAAGAGAGGATGGACTCCTGAAGGGTTGTCTCACAGCCTGTGCTGCTTGTGTGCCCTGGTGTCTGTACACACGCACACACACGCACACATGCACACACACACAAAATGTTATTTTTAAAAGCCCCATCTGTCAGCCAGGCTCTGCAGCACACACCTATATACCAAACACTCTCGAGGTTGGTGATCCGCAGTTTAAGGCCAATCAAGAAGGCTAAGTAATGACTATGAGCCCAGTTTGAGATGCATGAGATGAATGTATGAATGAATGAATGAATGAATGAATGAATGAATGAATGAATGAATTCCACTAGTCCCTTCATTTCTTCTGTGCTCTCAAGGAAGCTATGAAGTCAATCTCTTCCTGGAAGGGACACCTGTGTGGGGATGCTGGCCGATGAAGCCTCAGTTTTGCCCGCAGCTCCCCAGTGCACCCCTGTTACAGAAAGACCAGGGACGTGAGGGACAAGTGACAACTAACCACAGTGAGGCGGGACAGGGGGGGCAGGGGGCTAATCAGACAGCACTGGTGGCTTAGGAGGATTTGGGCAAGGGACTCCCTCCACTCTTGTCCCCTTGCCCCTCCTGTCTGCTGTGGGACCATCCTGGGTCAGGTGGGTT
Organism: Dicrostonyx torquatus; assembly: GCA_028555095.1. Lineage (NCBI taxonomy): Eukaryota > Metazoa > Chordata > Mammalia > Rodentia > Cricetidae > Dicrostonyx > Dicrostonyx torquatus. Next base: position 256,756 of record JAQHUG010000572.1, on the reverse strand, counting down.
CTAGGGTCCAGACAGGAGATGCAAGGAGAGAAGAGAGTCCTCTTGCCCTTGCAGCCTCTCACACTTTTGGATTGACCCAGAGCGAGTGCAGACATTTTCAGGATTTTTGTTTTCTGGAATTTTCTCCTGAGTAACCTGTCTTGTGGTATCTTTTGATTATCCATTGAGATTATACAGTAAAAAATCCATATCTATATCTGTAGCCTGCATCTAATCATCTAATAAAAAATAGATGTAGTAATATTTAAAATAGCCCGCCTTTCTGTTTGACTTGTCAGTTTTTTCCTTTGGGGCTCCCCCTCCCCCAGACAGGGTTTATCCGTGTAGCTTTAGAACCTGTCCTGTAGACCAAGCTGGCCTTGAACTCAGAGATCCACCTGCCTCTGCCTCCCCAGTGCTGGGATTAAAGGCCTGTGCCACCACTACCTAGCTTCTTTGGGGCTTTTAAGAGAGGGGTTCATGCAGCCCAGGGTAATCTCAAATTCATACGCAGTTGAGGCTGACTTGCAAGTCCTGGTCTTCCTGTCTCTACCTGCCAAGTGCGGAAGTTAGAGGCATGCATTATTACCACACCCAGATAACCTCCCCCACCTCCTCCTTTTATTCTTCTACTTCCTCCTCTTTCTTCCTCCTCCTCCTCCTTCTCCTCCTCCTCCTCCTCCCTCTTTTTAGAATTTTGAGATAGGCTATCACGTAGTCAAGACTGGTCTTTTTTTGTTTGTTTGTTTGTTTGTTTTTCTTTTTTTTTTCTTTTTTTTTTTTTTTCGAGACAGGGTTTCTCTGTAGCTTTGGAGCCTGTGCTGGAACTAGCTCTTGTAGACCAAGCTGGTCTCGAACTCACAAAGATCTGCCTGCCTCTGCCTCCTGAGTGCTGGGATTAAAGGCGTGCGCCACCACCGCCCGGCCAAGACTGGTCTTAAACTCCTGACCCTTCTGTCTCCATTATTTTAGTGCTAGGATTATAGGTATATGCCAGCATGCCCAAATTATTTGTAATTTTTATGAGAATACTATCTTTCTTTCTGTGTTCCTTTCTCTTCCTTTTAGACCTTAAGAAGCCCCAAGCCAACTTTAAACTCTCCTGTCACAGCCTCCAGAATACTGCACCACCACACCCAGCTCATGCTTTCTTTCTTGTTTTAATAATATCTGTTGGATGGGGCCAGAGATATGGCTCAACAGTTAAGAGTGCTGCTCCTGTAGAAGAACCAAATTTGATGCCTAGTACCCACATCAGGTGGCTCATAACCACAACTCCGGTTCCAGAGGATCCAGCCCTCTCTTCTGACATCTTTGGGCACCTAACACATGCATACACACACGCACACTCACACGCACACACAAGCATGAGTTCAACACACACAAAAATATGCGTTGAAGGAAATTTATTTTCTTAGTACTTTTGACCTTGACTGATTTACCAGTTATATCCTATTTCCCTTTGATTTCTACAGGTTCTAAGCTTCAAAACTCCATTGCTTTACCTGGTGCCTGCAAGTGCCTATTTTCTATGACTTACGACATTGTCCACAGTTTGATCTTCCTTATGATCATGAAGTGTATCATGTGAGAGGCTAAATGTTCCCATAACTGACCAGCCAGTTAGCTCAAAGTCGCCGCCGTCTTCTTCTTCTTCTTCTTCTTCTTCTTCTTCTTCTTCTTCTTCTTCTTCTTCTTCTTCTTCTTCTTCTTCTTCTTCTTCTTCTTCTTCTCCTTCTCCTTCTCCTTCTCCTTCTCCTTCTCCTCTTCCTCCTCTTTCTCCTTCTTCTTCTTCTGTGCACATGTTATTTTATTTTGTTTTAGTTGGTGTGGTGATGGAAGCAAGGCATGGATGGGAGTATATGCTTGGGATTACCCAGCACTCAGGAGGTTAAGGCAGAGGGATTGCCCTGACTATGAGGAGCCAGGGCCACATGTTGAGACCCTGTCTGCAAGGGGAAGCGTTCTATGTAAGGAAATTGGATGGTGAAGCTCTTGCCTAACAAGAATAAAGGAAGCCTCAGGATTCCTGGGTGCTGAGTAAGTCAGATGTGGTGGTATTGTTATCCCAGCACCGGGGAGGTTGAGGCAGGAGGATCAGAAGTTCAAAGTCGTTCCCAACTACATAGCATCTTCAAGGCCAGGCTGGGCTACTTCATTTCCTTTGGAAATGGGGTTCTCTAGTGCCCAGGCTGGCATAAACCTGTGAGCTCGAAGGACCTGTTTCTCTCAGCCTCCTGAGTAGTATATGTGTCAGTGTGCCTGGCACACCCAAATGATTCAAATACAACACTTCTGTCCCCTGTCCTGGTGCCTCCATTACCTCCATAAGTCACTGTCAAGTCTGGAGCTAACTTTTTTGTGGAGGGGTAGGTTTGGAGATCAAACCTGGATTTCTCACATGCTAAATGCCTGCCCTGCTCCTCTGCTACTGTTCATTAATTCATTTAATTTTTTTTGCTTTGTTTTTCAAGACAGAGTTTCTCTGTAGCTTTGGAGACTGTCCTAGAACTTGCTCTGTAGACCAGGCTGGCCTTGAACTCTCAGAGATCCACCTGCCTCTGCCTCCTGGGATTGAAGGCCTGCACCACCACTGTCTGGCTCATTCAGTTAATTTCTAGCAGGCTCTCAGCTAGCTCACATTGGCCTTGAACTTTCTGTTTCCTAAAATGACCTTGACCTTCTGAAACTCTGCCTACCTTAATCTCTCCAGTGCTGGGATTGCAGGTGTGTGCCAGCATGCCCAACTTTGTGTGTGTTTACGTATGTATACATGGTATATGTACCTTCCCTGTGGCTGTGTGCATGAGTGCATTGGCATGTGCGTGCATTTGCATGGGGAAGCCATGTCTGGGCTTTTCCTTGATCATGCCTCAGTGTTCCTACCATCTTTTTAAAATTCTTCCTCTATTCATTCATCAAAGCAGTGTTTGTCTGCGGAACGGAGGGCGCAATCCGCAGGGCCTTGCTCGTGCTGGGCAAGGGCTCTGCCACTGAACTCCCTCAGCCCCTAACCATGGTTCTGTATAGTAGGGAACACAGCAGCCAGCAAAGGACTTTCTGACGGTTACATAATAAGAACACTTTTTCAAAGAGAATAATCTCACAATTTTAAAAACTGTTTAAACTTCAAGAAGAAAACCAGTTCTTAGACGTTCATAATCTCAGCGTAAAAAATGGAAATAAGAGGCAGGTGCAGCCACGTGGATGCGGGGAGATGCTTCCGAGGAGAAATCCGGATAGAGGCAGCTTTGAAAGCTGTGGAAAGGTGCGGAGGCCTCTTGTCCCGGGAGAACAAGGGCGGAATCTGAGGGTCCAGGAAGGCAGGGGAGACAGCTCTGCTGAGGTGGACGTGTGTGGGGACAGCAGTAGCCCATCACATCTTGGCAGCTCAGGAAGCGGAGAGACTGGAGCCTGAGGAAGGACCTGGCTACAGCTCAGAGAACCACTCCGGGTTCCCACTCCGGCCAGCCAGGCTCCAGTCTCTCGGAACTGCACCACTAGCTGATGATCAAGGGTCCTAACAGAGAGCCTACAGGGGACCTCTTATTTTTACTTGATTTTGAAACAGGCGCTCCCAGTGTAGTCCAGGCTGACCTTGATTCTGCCTTACCCTCCTGAGTTCTGGGATTACAGAGTGTGCCATCGAAGCTAGGTCTTTTTTTAAATTTCTCTTCTTTTCTTTTTGGTTTTTCAAGACAGGGTTTCTCTGTGAAACAGCTCTGGCTGTCCTGGACCTCACTCTGTAGACCAGGTTGGCCTTGAACTAACAGAAGTCTGCCTGGAGGGCAGGCTCTTTTAAATTTCTAATATCTTTCTCTTTGTTAGAACATCTATCCCCTTCTCTTCAGTCCTGTATTAATTAGATTCTGTCATTTACAAAAAAAAAAAAAAAAACAGCCCAAGGACAAAAGTATTAATTTTACTTTTTTTCTATTTTCTTTCCCTTCCTCCTCCTCCTCCTCCTCCTATCTCTCTTCTTTCTCCTCTTGTTTGTTTTGAAACAGGTTCTGAAGTTGACCAAGCTGGCCTTGAACTTTTACTCCTCTTGCCTCTTCCTCTCAAGGACTGGGATAACTGCTTGAGCCATCACTCTCAGCTTACTTTTAATAAAGTTTATTTTTTTAATACATTTATTTTTCTAATTTACTCTTTTCTGTTGTTATTTGCTTTTTTGAGTCAAGGCCTCTTGTGGCCCACGTTGGCTCAAACTCTATGTAATGAAGATTAGCCTTGACTCTTTTTTAAGAAAGATTTATTTATTTATTACATATACAGTATTCTGCTTGCATGTATGCCTGCCGGCCAGAAGATGGCGCCAGATCTCATCACAGATGGTTGTGAGCCGCCATGTGGTTGCTGGGAATTGATCTGGAAGAGCAGACAGTGCTCTTAATCTCTGAGCCATTTCTCCAGCCTCTAGCCTTTATTCTTTAAAAAAAAAAAAGTATTATTTTATGTATGTATGGGTGTTTTGCATGCATGTTTGTCTATGCACCATATACATGCAGTACCATGAAGGCCACAAGAGGGTGCTGGAGCCTCTGGAAATGTACTTGAAGACGGTTGCTAGGCACCATGTGGAAGAGCAACAGCTCTTAATTACCGAGTCATTTTATTTATTTATTTTTTTGGTTTTTCGAGACAGGGTTTCTCTGTGGCTTTGGAGCCTGTCCTGGAACTAGCTCTTGTAGACCAGGCTGGTCTCGAACTCACAAAGATCCACCTGCCTCTGCCTCCCGAGTGCTGGGATTAAAGGCGTGCGCCACCACCGCCCGGCCCGAGTCATTTTATTTTTATTTTTCGATACAGGGTTTCTCTGTGCAGCCCTGGCTGTCCTGAAAGTTACTCTGTAGACCAGACTGGCCTCAAACTAGAGAGCCATCTGCCTCTACCTCCCAGGTGCTGGGATTAAAGGCATGCACCACCACCAAGCAAATCTTTTTTTTGTTTTGTTTTGTTTTGTTTTTTTGTTTTTCGAGACAGGGTTTTGCTGTAGTTTTAGAGCCTATCCTGGAACTAGCTCTTGTAGACCAGGCTAGCCTCGAACTCACAAGTCATTTTTATTTAAAACAAATAATAATAAAGTGTGTGTGTGTGTGTGTGTGTGTGTGTGTGTGTGTGTGTGTGTGTCTGTGACCGTGTGGTAGGCAAAGAACAACTTGGTAGAATCAGTTTTCTCCTTCTACCTTTACATAAGTCTTAAGGATCAAGCTCAGGTTCTAGTTTTTCATGGCAAGGACCTTTACCCACTGAGTCATCTCACTGTCCACAAAACTAGTTTTTAAAGATGTGTTTATTTTTATTTATATTATGGGTGTTCTGCCTGCATATGTCTGTTCAGTGCATGCATGTAGTTCCAGAGGGAAGCCAGCAGAGGGCATTGGATTCCCAAGAACTGAAGTCATATGTTCTTAGTCACAGTGTTGACACTGAGAACTGATTCCAGCACCCCGGAAAGAGGCTCTGCTATTAACTGTTAAAAACTGTTATTAGAGCCAGGCGGTGATGGTGCACGCCTTTAATTCCAGCACTCAGGAGGCAGAAGGAGGTGAATCTCTGTGAGTTTGAGGCTACTCTGGTCTACAGAGTAAATTCCAGGACAGGCTCCAAAGCTACAGAGAAACCCTGTCTCAAGTCCAAATGGATCAAAGACCTCCACATAAGGCCAACCACACTGAACCTTACAGAAGAGAAAGTGGGAAGTACACTTGAACACATTGGCACAGGGAACCACTTCCTAAATAGAAACCCAGCAGCACAGACACTGAAACAATTATTAAATGGGACCTCCTGAAACTGAAAAGCTTCTGTAAAGCAAAGGACACAGTCAACAAGACAAAACGACAGCCTACAGAATGGGAAAAGATCTTCACTAACCCCACATCAGACAGAGGGCTGATCTCCAAAATATACAAAGAACTCACAAGAAATTGGACACCAAAAGATCACATACTCCAATAAAAAAAACGGAATACAGAGAAACCCTGTCTCGAAAAATCAAATATATATATATTTTATGTGTGTGTGTACATGTGGGTACTTATATGTCTATGAACATGTGTGTACAGTGCCCAAGTAGGCCAGAAGAAGACACCAGATCCCCTGAGATTAGAATTAGAAGTAGTTGCGAAATGCCCTGTGGGTGCTGGGAATTGAACCTGGGTCCTCCGGCAGAGCAGCCAGCACACTTAACCACTGAGCCATTTCTTCAGCACTTTCTTTTTGCATTTTATTTTTATTTTTAAAGATTTTATTTTGTGTGTGTGTGTCTGAGTGCCTGTGTGTGCACATGTGTGCAGATGGTACAAGAAGACTTCAGATCCACGGCAACGGGATTTCCAGACAGTTGTGAGGTGCCCAATGCAGTCGCTGGGCATTGAATTCTGGCCCTCTGTCAGAGCAGGCACTCTTCTACGGAATCGTTCTCCAGCTCCTTGCCTTTAAATCCTGAGACAGTGTGGCACCAAGTGACTCAAGAGGTTCTTGAACTCCCTCCACATCCCAGGCTGTCTTTGTTCCTGCCTCAGCCTCCCTAATAGTTAGGATTACAGACCTGCAGCACCAGGTCCTGCAAGTTCTAGAAATCTGAGAGAGTGATCAATCTCCCTAGGAAGAATGTTTATCAAAGTGGTATGTACATTGGCAAAAATGGAAACTGAAGGAAGGAAAGAAGCTATTATCCCACAATTTGGGGATGCCAGGCAAATCCTCTGTCGTTGAGTCACACCTCCTAACAGGCAACTTGTCGAAAAATATTTAAGAGTGGGGAACACATTAGTAACACCCTGAGTAAATGAGCAAATTATACATGAATCAGAATTAAATTTTCGTAACATTTTGCGTATACATGTATCGTATCCAGAAAAATACATATTAGCTGCCTGGAAGAAAATGTATATTAAAAAGTTATTGCCAGCTGGGCAGTGGTGGCGCACGCCTTTAATCCCAGCACTCGGGAGGCAGAGGCAGGCGGATCTTTGTGAGTTCGAGACCAGCCTGATCTACAAGAGCTAGTTCCAGCGCAGGCTCCAAAGCCACAGAGAAACCCTGTCTCAAAAAACCAAAAAAAAAAAAAAAAAGTTATTGCCACCAGGTGTGGTGGCACAGGCCTTTAATCCCAGCACTCTGGAGAGACAGACAGTCCAATCTCTGTGAGTTCAAGGCCAGCCTTATTATCTACAGAGTGAGTTCCAGGACTGGCTCCAAAGCCACGGAGAAACCTTGTCTTAAAAAAAAAAAAAAATGGGGGTGGGTGCTGGAGAGATGGCTCAGTGGTTCAGAGCACTGCCTGTTCTTCCAAAGGATGGAGGTTCAATTTCCAGCACCTACATGGCAGCTCACACCAGTCTGTCTGTAACTCCAGTTCCAGGGGATCTAATACCCTCACACCAATGCACATAAAATAAAGTTAAATAAATTATTATTTTTTGCTGGGCAGTGGTGGTGCACACCTTTAATCCCAGCACTCGGGAGGCAGAGGCAGGCAGATCTCTGTGAGTTTGAGGCCAGCCTGGTTTACAAGAGCTAGTTCTAGGACAGGCTCCAAAGCTTCAGAGAAACCCTGTCTCAATAAATAAATAAATAAATATTTTTTTAAAGAATATTTATTTATTTATTTATTTATTTATTATGTATACAATATTCTGTCTACATGTATGCCTGCAGGTCAGAAGAGGGCACCAGATCTCATTACAGATGGTTGTGAGCCACCATGTGGTTGCTGGGAACTGAACTCAGGACCTTTGGAAGAGCAGGCAATGCTCTTAACCACTGAGCCATCTCTCCAGCCCTAAATAAATATTTTTTAAAACGCTACCTGACGTGATGCTGCATGCCTTTAATCTCAGCACTCTGGAGACAGATACCCTGGAAAAACCAAAGAGTATCACTTCTGAGCATGACAGCTCTAAGCTAAGAAGATCTCATGAGTTTGATACTGGTCTAGGCTACCTAGGGAAACCTTGTCCCCACAACAAAAGAGGGCCCACCACAAGATAGCTCAGGGCATGAAGGCATTTGCTGCCATGCCCAGACTTAACCAAAGTTCTATTTCCGAGATCCCCTCCTGAAGGTTGTCCTCTGACCTCCACATCAGACTTTGGCACATATGTCTCCTCTGAAAATAAATAAACAAATATAACACAAACTTATTTTTAAAAATAGATGTTTCAGAATATCTGTTTACATTGTGTGAAGATGCATCACTATGATGGTTTCATAAAAAGCTGAATGGCCGTTAGCTGGGCTGGAGAGAAGAGGTGGGACTTCCAGGCAGAGAGGGACCTCAGGATGAATCTAGGCCCAGGAGCGATGCCAGCAAAACAATGAAGAAATAGGAAGTAGGATTACGGTATAAGGGAGAGGTAACAGAGCCGTGTGGCAGAATGTAGATCAATAGAAACAGGTTAATTTAAGTTACAAGAGCTAGTTGAGAATAAGCCTGAGCTAAGGCTAACTTTTATAATTAATAAGTCTCCATGTCCTTATTTGTGAGCTGGCAGCCCAAAGGAAAGTCCAACTACAAAATACATTGTCTTGGACTGGAGAAGTGCCTCAGAGGTTAAGAGCACTGACTGTTCTTCCAGAGGTCCTGAGTTCAATTCCCAGCGACCACACGGTGGCTCACAACCATCTGTAATGAGATCTGGTGCCCTCTACTGGCCTATGGATATATGTAGGCAGAATATTATATATATATATATATATAGTAAATAAATCTTTAAAAAATATGCATTATCTTATTTACTTTTCTATGATAAAACATCATGATCCAGCCGTTATAAAAGTTAACTTGAGGTCTATAGTTTGTTTTCAGAGGGTTAGAGACCGTGGACCATTATGGTGGGGAGCATGGCAAGTGAGAGCTCACATCTTCATCCACAAGTTTGAGGTGGAGAGAACTAATTGGAACTGGCACGGACTTTTGAGACCTCAAGTCCCACCCACTATAACACACCTCCTCCAACAAGATCACACCTCTTAATTCTAACCAAACAGTTCACCAACTGAGAACCAAATATTCAAATATCTGAGTCTATGGGGGGCCATTCTCATCCAAACCACCACACGTTTTCCCCATCCCTCTGGCCCCATGGCTCAGTTTGTAAGCACTCTTGTCGCCAAGCCTGTGTTTCACCCCAGAATCCACACCATGGAAGGAGAGAATTGCTATGTTCTCACACCTCCACCACACCTGTGCCCACACACATACACACAAGGTAAATAAATAAATACATATTTTTAAAAGTTGTCAGTTATTTCTGTTTGTGTGGAATATAGGTGTTATTTATTTTTAAAAATTTTTATTTTATTGTAATTGTGTGTGTGTGTGTGTGTGTGTGTTTGTACATGAATGCAGGTATCCTCTGAATTTAGATCTTCAAGATCCCTGGAGTACTGAACCAGGGTCCTCTGTAAGAACAGCAAGTGGTCTTAACTGTCGAACCATTTCTCAAGTCCTTTTCTATTTTCTATGTGTTATACAGAATTTGTCAATTTTTTTAATGGGTATACATTTTTCTTTCCTGTGAACAAGCCACATTTCTCCTTTCCTACCCCCCTAGCTTTGCTAAAACATATTCCCCCCCCCCCAGGACAGGGTTTCTTTGTAGCTTTGGAACCTGTCCTGGAACTAGCTCTTGTAGACCAGGCTGGCTTGATCTCAGAGATCTGCCTGCCTCTATCTCCCGAGTGCTGGAATTAATTAGCATGGGCCGGTGATGGCGCATGCTAAAACATATCAAACTGGCATGTAAAGGCTGCCCATAATCTTTGTGTAAAGCTTGGTGAGTTTGCACATGTGTGTGCTACATGTTTAATCAAGGTGATTCACGAGCACGTCTGTCCCCCTCCTGCACCTTCCTGGTCATCCTGGTTTTTTGTTCATGGCCAGAATAATCACAGTATTCTGAAACAATTGCTTGGACGTTTAGAAAACGAGGCATACGTTTGTTTTGCATTCTCTAGTCAGAGGCAATGGACCCACGGGGAACCTTCAGCGAGCTTCCAGTTCGCAGGAGAAACGACCAGGCAAAAAGAGGTTGTGTGGCACAGCAACTCAATTACTTCTCTTCCTTTAGAAATGTCTGGAGAACTGGGTGGGAAGAGGAACCAGCCTTTCGGTTGCTGATTTAGGCTTTGGGTGGAATAGAGTATCTATTGTGGAAGTGTATTGTGCAAAAAGAGAATGGAGCTTTTTGTGAAGAGAGATAAAGAGGTTGTCGGGTGGGAAAGGGGAGGACGGGGGAGGAGAAGACCGGCCCGCAGAGAGTTTCTGGACAGGAGCCTGAGAAGTAACCATCTCCTGGGCAGACTTCAAGCAGGGCCACCCGAAGGTCTCAGCAAGTCGTCCTCCTTAGCCTGTCCAGTTTGTCCCTGGGTCTGTGAGTCCACGACCTGTCCTGTACCCAGGCTCAGGAAACAGTCATTGTCCCCGAGAGTCATGGTAAACCTGTGCTGTAGGATTCTGTGTTCTGAATTTTCTGTAAGCCGTTCAGTAAACAGTCTGAAGAACACAGGTATGGTAGGAGGCTGAGACAGGAGTATCGCCAGCATGGGCCACAGGGTGAAATTCTACTTGAGAGAGAGAGAAACCAAGGGAAGATGGAGTAAGAATGAGAATCTGATTTCAGATCTCTAGAATGCATTTACAAAGGCCAGGACTGCCAGGCGGTGGTGGCACACGCCTTTAATCCCAGCACTCGGGAGGCAGAGGCAGGCGGATCTTTCCTGGTTTGAGACCATCATGGTCTACAAGAGCTATTTCCAACGCAGGCTCCAAAGCCACAGAGAAACCCTGTCTCGAAAAACCAAAAAAAAAAAAAAAAAAACCACCAAAGGCCAGGACTTATTGGTGTGACTCTTTGTTTTGTTTGCAGGGTTTTGTTTTGTTTTTACGAGACAGGGTTTCTCAGTCTTGGAACTTGCTGTGTATATCTGGCTGGTCTCAAACTCACAGAGCTCCGCCTGCCTCTGCCCCCCGTGATTGTCGTGTCTATGCTGCATTGGTTCTGTTTGTTTTGAGACCAGGTCTCACTATGTAACCCTCAGTGGACCTTCCTATGTAGACCCAGCTAACCTCAAATCCACAGAAATCCACCTGCCTCTCTCCCTCCAGAGCATTCTGGAGCTAAAGGCAAATGTCAGCAGGCCTGACCTGCAGATTCTTTAGATAGAAACTCTCTTTTCTGTAATCACATTTTCTACCACTAAGCTATTTTTTTTTTCTTTTTGGTTTTTCGAGATAGGGTCTCTCTGTAGCTTTGGAACCTACGCTGGTACTAGCTCTGTAGACCAGGCCTCAAGTATGGGACACCACAACCCTGTCTTTGCAATCTATTATTTATTTATTTTATTTATGATACAGGAGATTGAATCCAAGAACCTCACCCCACCAGTCCTTGAGCCACATCGCCCCCCCCCCAGGGTTTCACACCTGTTCTCATAAATAAAAACAAGCTAGGTGGTGGGCAGGAGGATTGCTTTGAGTTTAAGTCCAGACCTGGGCACACAGCAAGTCAAGGCCAGTTGAAGCTAAAGAGAACTGGCGTCTGGGTTTGTTGTTCCGGGTTTGTTTGTTCCTTTGCTTCAACACAGAATCTCCTTAGACTGTCCAACACAAAATTAACAAACCAACGAAACGAAACAAAAAAACCCTTGCTTTACTTAGGAAAAAGAAAGCACTCACAGGGGCAGGGCGGGGGAGAACTTGGGAAGCAGCTAATTTGACCTCCTTGACCTCCACAGGCTAGAATCCCACCTCCCAGCATGCATCAGTGGCTTCTGGCTTCTGGCTATCAGGACCAGTTCCTCTTGGAAACTTCCCGTTCCCATTTCTCTCTTCTTTCCACTTCCTCTAGATAGCTCAGCTGTTGGTTCCCACCCTTAAGTTACCCAGACCATTTTCCCCGTGCTGAAAAAGAGTTTTAAACAAAGGTCTTATTTTCCACTGCACGGAAAGATCCCAATAAATTTGAAATGAAGATACCATCTAAACCACATTCCCTGTTCCCAAAGTGCTACAACTGGAAATTATTGTTACGAACCGGTTACCGAGGATTCGCCAAGGTAGCTCTGAGATAAAACAGATAAATCAAAAATAAAGTATCAATTCAGAAGCTAGCACAGGACCACATCTCACTCAATGTATCGTCTTTTCTCTGATCTCAAAGCTAAGCAGGTCCGGGCCAGGTTGGTACGAGGATGGGAGTAAAAAGGGAAAAGAAAAGCAAAAATTTTAAGAATGAAAAGCAACAGCTGAGCCGGGCGGTGGTGGCACACGCCTTTAATCCCAGCACGCGGGAGGCAGAGACAGGCGGATCTTTGTGAGTTCGAGGCCAGCCTGGTCTACAAGAGCTGGTTCCAGGACAGGCTCCAAAGCTACAGAGAAACCCTGTCTCAAAAAACCAAAAAAAAAAAAAAAAAAAAGAAAAAAGAAAAGCAAAAAAGCAACAGCTGAGATGGTTCAGTGGTTAAGAGCGCTCATAGCTCTTGCAGAAGATTCAGGTTCTATTCCCAGCGCCCACATGGGAGGGCACAGCTACTTCTAACTCTAACCCTGGGGGCCCTGGTGTCTTCTTCTGGCCTACGTGGGCACTGTACACACATGGTTCACAGACATACAGTCACCCACACAAAAGATAAATGTTTTTAAAGCAGAAAGGGGGGGGGATGATCTAACCCAGTGGTAGGGTTCTTGCCTAGTATGTGTAAGCTTCTAGGTTCAATTCCAGTGTTACAAAAAATAAAATAAAAATAGAACTACACTTACACACACAAACCCAGGTCGAGCTGGGCTGAGGTAGCACATGCCTTTAATCTCAGCAATTGGGAGGCAGAGGCAGTCAAATCTCTGTGAGTTCAATGCTGGCCTGGTCTACAGAGCAATTCCAGAATAGCCAGGCTACACAGAGAAACCCTGTCTCAAACAAAACAAAACAGAAAGAAAACCAGGAGGTAGAAGCTATTAAATTTCCCTTTTTAAAGTATTTAAAATAAACCGGGCAATGGTGGGGCATGCCTTTAATCCCAGCACTCAGGAGGCAGAGGCAGGCAGATCTCTGTGAGTTCGAGGCCAGCCTGGTCTACAAGAGCTAGTTCCAGTACAGGCTCCAAAGCCACAGAGAAACCCTGTCTCAAAAAACCAATATATATATAGAATAAAAAATATTTATTTAAGGGCTGGAGAGATGGCTCAGAGGTTAAGAGCATTGCCTGCTCTTCCAAAGATCCTGAATTCAATTCCCAGCAACCACATGGTGGCTCACAACCATCTGTAATGGGGTCTGGTGCCCTCTTCTGGCCTGCAGGCAAACACAGAATATTGTATACTAAATAAATAAAATATTTTTAAAAATTATTTAAAATAAAAAACAAACTTTTGTTTGTTTGTTTGCTTGCTTGCTTATTTTTCGAGACAGGGTTTCTCTGTGGCTTTGGAGCCTGCACTGGAACTAGCTCTTGTAGACCAGGCTGGTCTCAAACTCACAGAGATCTGCCTGCTTCTGCCTCCCAAATGCTGGGATAAAATATACTTTTAAAGACTTTTTATATATACACAGTGTTTTGTTGCATATATGTCTGTACCATATGTTACCATGGATCCCCCGTGACTGCCATTACAGACCGACATGTGGGTTCAGGGGATCGAACCCAGGTCCTCTGGAAGGATCTGCAAGAGCTTTGAGCCACTGAAACAACTCTCCAGACCAAGTTCCCTTAATCTGTGGTATCAAATTATTGTCCAGGCTTTGCATCAATTTGCCTTCCCATATTAATTTGTATAATCATGGTCTTATTTATTTATTATTCATTTGTTTAAGGAGGCTGACTATTGCCTGTTTATAGCTGTTATGAAACTTTTCTGTGACAGATTTTTCTTTCTCTTTTTTCTGGGGGGGTGGGGTGTGACATTAGTTCAGGCTAGCTAGCTTTAAACTCACTGTGCTTGACGGTGGTGGCCTCAAACTCCTGAGTCCCCTGTCTCTACCTCCTGAGTATTGGGATTACAGACATGCACCATACTACCACATTCCATTTTGTTAGTTTTCTTTTGTTTGGGGGAGGGGAGAGGGGAAAGAGCCACTTTTAGCCCAGGCTGGCTCCAAACTCACCATGTAGCTAAGGGTAATCTTGAACTTAATCTTCTGCCTCCCGTTCCTCCGGGCCTGGGATTACAGTTGTGCACTTCACACTTGGCTTTTCTTCTGATGTTTTAGGCAGCACATCTGGTCAGGAGCACAACACGGATTTGTGCTTTCTGCAGCATCTGTGTGATCCCTGGGGTCCTCTTCTTTTCCTTGGCTGGATAGCAGTTGGGAGGTCTGATATTAAAAATTAAATATTAAGTCATGTGCAGTAGTTAATCCCGGCACTCAAAGGCAGAAGGATCTCTGAGTTCAAGGCTACACAGAGAAACTCTGTCTCAAAAAACAAAATAAATAAAAAGGAGTAAATAAATAAAGATTGGATAGTATGAATATTAGGTATTGCAAACCCGCAGATATTACATATTCCCTTAAAGGTTCGATTGGCTCATACAGTGAAAAGACACTGATCTTTCTGTTTGGGTAGCTCTGACTGTCCTGGAACTAGCTCTGCAGACCAGGCTGACCTCAAACTCAGAGGTCCATCTGCCTCTGCCTCCCAAGTGCTGGGATTAAAGGTGTGTGTGCCACCGTCATCTTAACACACTCCACCTTGGCAGTTGGTGTGCACCTGCACCCTTAATCCCAGCACTCGGGAGGCAGAGGCAGGCGGATCTCTGTGAGTTTGAGGCCAGCCTGGTCTACAAGAGCTAGTTCCAGGACAGACACCAAAGCTACTGAGAAACTTTGTCTCAAAACAAACAAACAAACAAAAACCCAAACCAAACCAACCAAAACAAAAACCCAAAACACAGCACCAACAATAAAAAAAACAACTACTTTCAAGTTTTAGCTCAGTGTGGCTTTGGAGCTTCTAAATCACTGGGTAGAGAGCTGCATGCCCCTTGCCATAGAAACAGCTGAAGGCTCTCTAGTGTCAATGTGGAAGATTCTCTTCTGCTTGGCTATTTGACTAAATAGCTTGAGCTCTCCCCGGGATCAACAGACGCCCAAAGAGCCTTTACAGTTTACAAGACACAGCATCCCGAGTTTTCTGTTGCTAGTTACCTAATGATTTCATTCCATTTGTTCAGCCACTCCAGGAAATGGCATTAATTAGTTAATAAGAAGTTAGAGTAGAAGGTGGGGCATCTGCCCAGACAGGTTATTTCAGGGAGGCGCTGCGGAAGGATAGTGCTGAGCGTGACGGGGGGAGGACTTGGGAGGTGGCAGATTGGATTTCAAGGTTACCCTTAGCTAAACTGCAAGTGTGAGACTAGCCTGGGTTACAGAAGACCTTGTCTGAGAGAAAGAGAGACAGAGAAAATCCTGAGGGACACTGGCTCCCATGAAAAGAGATAAACCAGCCGGGCAGTGGTTTATTTTTAATCTTGGGAGGCAGAAGCAGGTGGATCTCTATGAGTTCGAGGCCAACCTGGTCTACAGGAACTAGTTCCAGGACAGGCTCCAAAGCTCCAGAGAAACCCTGTCTCATCTCGAAAAACAAAAACAAACAAAACAAAACAACAAAACAAAACAAAAAAGAGATAAACCAGGCCAGGCACAGTAATCCGAGCCTTAGCTGTAAATTCTGGCTTACTTATGCTAAAACCCTGTTGAAGCCTGGCAACAAAGAGTGTTGTACCAGGATGTGCTTCTGGCCAGGCGTCATTCCTGCAGAGTTCCAGGCCAGCCTGGGTTACTAGTGAGTTCAAGGCCAACCCGAGACACCTAAGGGCCAAAGAAATGCCTCAGCAGCTAAAGGTAACTGAAACCAAGCCTGACACTGGCGTTCCATCCCTGGGACCTGTATGGTGGAATGCATGCACACTTCCCAACAAAATAAATAAACAATGCTATAATAAAATAAAGGATATCTGTGGGAAAATAGAAACAATAAAAAAAGGAATGCTTATCCTAGCAGTTTCATAACACTGAAAATCTGCATACATCCCATCATCTAACAATTTGTATACATACATACTACGGGATGCTGTAATTTGTTATGAATGATACTGTGAGTGTTAACAGGCAGGAAAAGATATTTGCGACATATTACTTGATCAAACTGATTACAACTCAGTTATGCAATGCGATTTTGTTAAATTTTTCAATCCCATTTATTTACTGTATTGTAATTATATTTATTTATATGTGTATATGGTCTATGTGTGCTCTGTGTATGTGCATGCTGATGTCAACCTCTATAGTTCTTTTTTTTTTTGGTTTTTCAAGACAGGGTTTCTCTGTGGCTTTGGAGCCTGCGCTGGAACTAGCTCTTGTAGACCAGGCTGGTCTTTTTTTGTTTGTTTGTTTGTTTTTCGAGACAGGGTTTCTCTGTAGCTTTGGAGCCTGTCCTGGACCTAGCTCTGTAGACCAGGCTGGCCGCGAACTCACAAAGATCCGCCTGCCTCTGCCTCCCGAGTGCTGGGATTAAAGGCGTGTGCCACCAACGTCTGGCTCCTCTATAGTTCTTAACTTTTTTTTTTTTAATGTGGAATGCTTCACGAGTTTGCATGTCATCCTTGCGCAGGGACCATGCTAATCTTCTCTGTATCATTCCAATTTTAGTATATGTGCTGCCGAAACGAGCACAACTTTTTTTTTCTTTTCTTTTCTTTTTTTTTTTTTTTTTGGTTTTTCGAGACAGGGTTTCTCTGTGGCTTTGGAGCCTGCACTGGAACTAGCTCTTGTAGACCAGTCTGGTCTCGAACTCACAAAGATCCACCTGCCTCTGCCTCCCGAGTGCTGGGATTAAAGGCGTGCACCACCACCGCCTGGCAACTTTTTTTTCAAGACTGGTTTTCTCTGTGTAGCCCTGGCCATCCTAAAATTCACTGTGTAGCTCTAGCCAGCGTGTAACTCTGTGTTCTGTAGACAGAGCTGGCCTTGAATTCAGAGGGATTAAAGGCAGGCGCTACTACAAGTGTATGTCACCTGCCTGTAAGTGTTCTCAGAAGCCAGAAGAGGGCATTAGCTCTCCTGGAGCTGGAGTTGCAGGGGATTGTTGTGAGCTGCCAGATGTGGGTGCTGGAAATCAAACATAGGTCCTCTACAAGAACAGGAAGCCCTCTTAATGGCTGAGCCACCATTCCAGGCTAACACTTATATGTATGTGTGTATCCAGTTATTTAACAATATTTAATTAATTTATTTATTATTTTTTTGGTTTTTCTGAGACAGGGTATCTCTGTGTAGCTTTGGAGCCTGTCCTGGAACTCGCACTGTAGACCAGGCTGGCCTCTGCCTCCCAAGAGCTGGGATCAATGGTGTGTATCACCACCACCCAGCTTATTTTATGTAGTTTTATTATATGCCTCTACATGTAGATATGAGGAAGTGGAATGCCCATGACTATACACTAAAATGTAATGTCTCTAAGTGGGGCTTCCAGCTGTTCCCAGGTGATTTCCAGTTTTGTCACAATGTATCTGTCCTATGAAAAGAGAAAGAAAAAAATCAGGTGTGGGGTTGGGCACACCTGGAATCCTAGCTCTTGGGATACAAGGTCAGGTCACCAAGTTTGAAACCTGCTTGGGCTCCATGAGACCCAGATTTGGGAGGAGAGAGGGGCATGTAGGCAAGAGGGAAGAGGCGGTCTGGAGATGTGGACTTGGCATGTAGGAGGCCCTGGGTTCTCAATACTGCGGTTAAAATAAACTACAATAAAGAAATGAACAGCATCCACAGTGGAAGACGTGGGGCACTGGTGTCTGCCTGGATCCTTGGATCCACAGGGCATCTTGCTGCTGTGATGTTCACCTGCAGTGTGCCTGGAGAGCCCCTGTAAAGGACTAGGAATCTTACAGAGGTTTAACTGGACTCTGGAGAAGTCAACAATCCCTTCCTACCCTGTGTGAATCGCTGTTTGTGCCCTGCTCCTAGGAGCCCTTTGCTGATTTTCCAGGACCCCATCTTCCTGTGATTCCTACTAGTTCCTCAGGCAGGTTAGAACACCAAGGATCAGGCTGGGCCTTTGTGAGCAGTTAGTTCCGGTCATGCTCCTGGGATGACATCCTGGCCCTCTTGATCAAATGTGGGTGTTCCCCTGCCAGCCTCCCACTGGGACAAGGCATCTTTGAAGAAACATTTCTGCAGCAGCTGGCTCTTTGCCTGTGAGTCACTCTGATTTTCAACCCAGCTTCTCATTTCCAGGTCGCAAGGACACCTCCCCAACATGCCTTCATTTTATAGCAACGGTGAATAAAAGCTGCCATATATTGCTGGTGCTTATGCACCAAATCGCACAAAAGGTGTGGGCTCTTTTCACCGCACACTGGGAAGCAGGTATTTGCTTCCCTGTCTTATAGATGAGAAGATCAGTGGTTGATTCAGGCACAGATCTATGTGGCATAAGTCTGGGCGCTTGAATACAAGACACTCATAGGTCTAACCCCTCCCTTGACTTTTATATCCTCTCTTCAATATTTTGAAACAGGGTCTCACTATGTAGCCCAAGCTGGCCTTGAACTTAGATTTTTATGTTGGTAGCTCTGGGAATACAACACAAGACCTCACACATGGTAGATAAAGCGATCTACCACTGAGTTATATTCCCAGTTCTCTTTCTTTCGTTCTTTTTTATTGCTATTTATTGAGCTCTACATTTTTCTCTGCTCCCCTCCCTGCTTCTCCCCTCCCTACTTCAACCCTTCCCCAATGTCCATATGCTCCCAATTTACTCAGGAGATCTTGTCTTTTTATACTTTCTACTTCCCATGTATATTAGGTCTACTATGTAAATCTCTCTTAGTGTCCATATTGTTGTCTAAATTCTCTGGGATTATGGTTTGTAGGCTGGCTTTCTTTGCTTTATGTTTAAAAACCACCTATGAGTGAGTACATGTGACAATTGTCTTTCTGTGTCTGGGTTAC
>JAQHUG010000572.1:165113-236500 GCA_028555095.1 Dicrostonyx torquatus | reverse complement strand
TTTTGAGACAGGGTTTCTCTGTGGCTTTGGAGCCTGTCCTGGAACTAGCTCTTGTAGACCAGGCTGGCCTTGAACTCACAGAGATCCGCCTGCCTCTGCCTCCCAAGTGCTGGGATTAAAGGCGTGCGCCACCACCGCCCGGCTAGAATGTCCTTTTTTTTTTTTTGTCCTGTAGGCAAATTGTTCCTTTTGTTGTTGTGGTGGTGGTGGTGGTGGTTTTGAGACAGGGTCTGCCTGCCTCTGCCACCCAAGTGCTGGGATTAAAGGCCTGGTGCCACCACACCAGGCTCCCTCCCATTCTTTTGACTGGCATAGCCCTATTTATCTAGATGTGACCTTCAGGAAGCCTCCACTGACCACTCTAGTCCTCTGAGGTAGGTCCTCACACTGCACTCAAACTGTCTGTGGTTCCCACCCCCCCACACAAGGTTTTTTTTTTTTTAATTTTATTGAGAAGGGGTCACATATAGCCAACCTCGAACTTCTGATCTTCCTGTCTCTACTTTCCAGAGATTATAATCATGTATAACTATGCCTCTTCCTTTTTAGTTTTGACACAAGGTCTTGCTATAATGGTCCTGGCTATCCCGGTATTCAGAACGTATGCTATGCTGGCCTTAAACTCCTGACAATCCTCCTGCCTCAGTTTCCCAAGTTCTGGGATTACAAGCATGCACCACGATGCCTGGCTCTGAGGCCCAGCTCTCTGCTGCTCCTCTACCAGTTTGCAAAGACAGAACAAGGAGCTGGACTGGCTGGTGGTTAATTCTTTAGGACCAGGTGGGGTTGGCACTAAGCAGGTACATAGCGGATATAGTTGAATGAACGTGTACTCGACTCTTAGAGATGACTTTGTCTCTTTTTTGGAGGCTATGGCTTGGGTGTTCTGAAAAGGGTCAGGTAATGACAGAATTGTGGCTTCTGGCACTCCCTACTACAAGGGTGTACTGGGAAATCGCTGGGGTCACAAGAGAGGCCCCAATGTGCTGAGCCTGAAATCATGGGGTCGTTCTTGCTGAACCAACTCTCTGGCTTCTGTTTTCTCACTCCTTGCCAGAAATAAATCATGTTCTGAGTGACTGGAGTCATTGCTCACAGCTCCGCGAGCTGGTGTAGGGTGGGGCGAGGGGCAGTGGCCTTGGGGCTCCTGTCAGTTAAGGCCCAGGCCTTTGGGCTGGGGGGAGGGGAAGGAGTGGCTGGTCCTATCCCTAGGAGGCTGCAGTCATTGGGGGAGAGACAATGGGGCTCAGCGTCTGCTCCTAGCTGGAAGAAGGGACCCTCCAGTGAAAAGCCAGGGAGAGCAGGGAAGTGTGGGAGGAATTGATGAGAAGGGGTGGAGCCAAGGAGATGCAGCCTGGAGGAAGGAGGGAAGGGAAAGGAAGAGCGCAGGGAGGGGAGAGGATCCAGGCTTCTCTTCTGCTCGGCGACCTGGTCCGGAGCCGCAGCTTCCCTCGCTTTGTCTGGGCCCGCCGAGACCTCAAGTTTCTCTCCCAGCTGCAGCCCCAGTTCAAGGGCCAGGCATCCAGCAGGTGCTCAATACTTACTTGGGAAAATAAGAAATGTGGCCAACTTTGCTTTGGGAACTTTTGCCCCGTGTTGTCTCCACTCCTCCGGAGAAGCCGAGGACAGAGCTGGTCTTGGGAGCACGCCCAGGCGCCCCATGAATAATTGACCCTTGGTGGCGACACTGCCCGGCTCTGTCCGCGGACTCGGTACCCGCCCAGCGTCGGAGTCGAGCGGCGCAGCTGAGTGGCGGGTGTCCGGGAGGTTGGAGGCGGGGTGTCCGGCCTGTCCCAGAGCTGGGAGGAGGCCAGGCTATGCTGAACCCCGGGCCCCGCAGGGAGCCACAAGGGCCCAGACCTCAGCTAACGACCACGCCTCGGCGCCCCCAGCCGTGCACCCCGGGACCGAACCCAGGCCATGTACTTGGGGAGGCCGCGAGGGGCTGAACTCCTCTGAACCCCTTCGCACCCGGGTCCCAGCGATCACAGCCAGAGCCGTTCCCTCGAGTCTGACCGTCCAGGGCTCTGAACAGCTGTTTAAAGGAGCTTTACTGTTCAGGGCTACGTTTGCTTCAAGCCCATTTGCCCACTTAAAAAATGTATTAAGTGAAGAGCAACCCCCCCGCTCCCAGCTTTCACCCCTGGCTGGGGAGGGGGCGGACTCAGAGCCCCTACCCGTATTTCGGAAGGACGGGGCACCTAGGGACTCCCCGGACCCCCATCTCAGCGGCTCTTCTTTGGGATAGGTCACCCCAGGCTTCCTGGGGGGGCTGTTCTCTCGGGCCCCCTTTGTGCCTGGCAGGGACAGCCCCCCATTTCCATTCGAGGTTCTAACGCTCCCTTCTCCCCCGCTTGTTAATCTTTGTTCCCCTTTTCTGCTGAGAGGAGGGAAAAAAAGAGGGAGAGGGAGAAAGAAAAGAAGGAAAAAGGCGTGACTCGATTTTCAAACGAAACTCCCACAGCAAACAAAACCCTTTTAGAGAAATAAGAAAGGAGGAAGGAGGAAGAAAAGAGGAAAGGGGAAGAAAAAAAAAAGAGAAGCCTCCAGGCTTGCAATTCGAGTAGGAGAGTTGCACCGAAAGAAAAGAAGAAAAATCCTCTCTGCGGTAGAAAGAGAAAAAGAAAACTTGGGCCGACAAGAGGGGGGTGCTGGGGGGGTGGAAGGAAGTGAGAAAACAAAAGAGAGATAAAAGGGCTGCTTTTCTGTCTCTCTTCCTCTGCGAGCTGGCTTAGGAGGAGCTGTTTAGCATCCCTTCACGTCAGCCCTGCCTCATTCCCTTCTTCCAGGGAGGGAGAGAGCGCGAGCGAGCGAGCGCGAGCGAGAGCAGGAGGGAGAGGGAGAGAGAGAGAGGGGGAGAGAGAAAGAGAGGAGCCGGAGGGAGGGTGGCAGAGCAGGGCGGGCGCGCGTGGAGGCGGCGCGCAGCAGCAACCCGGGCGGTGGGCAGCAGGAGCCCCCGGCCCGGCCAGCCGAGGGCCCCCAGCGCCAGGAGCCGCGCCCGGACCCAGGGTGAGTGTCCCGCGCGGCCCACGGCCCCGCCAACCCCCCCGGCGGCCCGCGGCGGGGTGGCTGGGGGCGCGGGGGTGGGTCGCTGCGGCCGCGGTCGACCCGCCCCCCGCCTCTCCCCGGGGACGGCGGCGCGCAGGCCCGCAGCCGCGCTGCAAACATGTCGTCTTTTCCTTTCACTTCCACATTCCCTCATGCCGGAGAGCTGGAGCGAGAGAGGGAGAGCTGGGGAAAGAGGGAGAGATGGCGTCTGGGGGGGGGAGAGGGGGGAAGGGAAGAAGAGAGAGAGAGAGAGAGAGAGAGAGAGAGAGAGAGAGAGAGAGAGAGAGAGAGAGAGAAAAGCAGAGGCAGAGAGAGGCAAAATGAAAGGAAAGCGCGGCGGCGCGGGAGGCCGGGGAGGCGGCGGCGGTCTCCGGCCCGCACGTGGGTGTCCCGGCGCTCGGGGACGCTCCCCCCCGCACCCGGCCCGGGACTCAAAGTTTTACCCCTCGCCGCCCCGCCCCTGCGGCTGCCCACAAACTTTTTACACCGGGAGCGGGTGGGGTGGCCGCGCGGCCGGGCCAGCGGGGTGGCAAGGGCGCAGCGCGCTGCTGGGGTGCCGGGCGCCCCTCGAGGTCAGCGGGGGTCTCCAGCCGGGCGCCCCGGGTCCCAGGTCCCCCCTCGGTGGCCCCGGCTCGGACCTGTTGAAGGCGCTCGCCCGGTGCAGGGAAAGGGTGGGCAGATCCCCATGGCTGGTCTAGAGCCTCCCGTGGCTTGTCCTCTCTTCCTCGCCGCCCCCTCTCCTCCTCGCGGTCATTTTCCTAATTGGACGGAGCTGTGGGGCGTAATCTTCGGCGTCAGATCGACGAGCCCCCCCGAATTCGATGGTCTTCCTTCCCCGACTCAGACCCCACTGAACCGGCCTCGGTGTTACCCCCACCCCGAGCTGCGGACTTGCTAACTCGTGCGTAGCGGGTCGTTGGCTCTTTTTTTTCTCCCTCTCTCTTTTCTCTCTCTCTCTCTTTTTTTTAAGCTTGCCTTTTAAGATGACTTTTATGGTCCCTGCAACTGCTTCCCTCCAGTCTAAACTGTAGTTCGGGAAGATTTAAGAGGCCAGGGAGGTGCTTGTGTGGCCTTTAACTAATCCAAAACGGTCATTAATGTATCACTAACGCCCTGCGAGATGGTTCCGGCCAGGCCATGCAGTAGCCTGGGTGTGTTTTCACCCGGACACTGCGGAGTTCCTTCACCGTCTTGAGGGGACACTTGACCCGCGGGCCCAGTGTCCTATCTTCGAAGGGCACCCTGGGCGTCTTTCTTTCCATTTACAATGGAAACTGTCCGCCACTGTCCACCTGAAGCCGTAACTAGTCCCCTGTGGGTACCTTGGAAGCTCACAAAACTCCCCGACAGGTGGGAGGAGGACTTTGTGCTGTTGGGGGTCATCCAGCCAGCTTTGACGCTGCCCTCTCAGCCTTGCCTTTGTACGTGTGTAAGTAAAAGCAGTCAAAGTTCAAGTCTGCCAAAGAGAAGAGCTGGTGTGTGGGAACAGGGGGCGGGGGAGGGCTTGTATCACCTTACTAGGGCTCTTCAGAGGTTCGGGGAGCTGGTGTGGGAAAGGGGAAAAAGGTCCGGTCCTTCACCGTCTGTAGATTTAAGAAACTGTGTTGTTATCAAAGCTGATGGGCCTGTCTGGTTTTTATTTTGAGAGGTCGTGTGACCATCGCTTTTTCACTTGCTTCAAAGCAAACTTACCTTTGAGAGCTTGGCTTGATGATTTGGTCTGCTCCCCTCTTGTCCCACACCCTAACCCGGTGCCAGGCACCTGCTGTTCTTGGAGCACAACCTTGAATTGAATTGATGGTGCACAGTTCCAGCCACCTTGTAGAGCTGGCTTTGCTGCCTGAGGGCACTGGGTCGAGCTTGGGGTAGGGGAAATGGACAGGTGGATCCTATTTTCTTCCTCTAGTCTGGTCTGGTTTCCTACATGACCATGTGCCAAGAGTTTCAGTGAGTTTCACGGGGACAGACTGACTTCTCGGCGGGCGGTGGTGGCGCACGCCTTTAATCCCAGCACTCGGGAGGCAGAGGCAGGTGGATCTCTGTGAGTTCGAGACCAGCCTGGTCTACAAGAGCTAGTTCCAGCGCCGGCTCCAAAGCCACAGAGAAACCCTGTCTCGAAAAAAAAACAAAAACAAAAACAAACAACAATAACAGACTGACTTCTCGGTTGCCTCGCTTGTCTTCTTCAAGATGACCCTTGGGCCCGTGGTGTATGAGGCATTTGTTTGTGCTCTTCCGTCACAACCAGGCATTTTATTTTAGGATCTCTGATTAGGGACAAGGAGACAGACAAGGTCTAGACTATCTTTTGGGTTGGAGGAAAGAGTAATGGGATCACCAGAGAGTTTGTATAGCTTCCGGTTTGCCTTGTGGCCTAGAAACCTTTCTAGCAAGGCTGCTCTTGGGAAGCAGCTAAGGACTATGTCCTTCTGTTTTGAGACTGAGTCTCACTACCTAGTCCAGACTGGCCTTGAGCTGGTGATCTTCCTGTCTCTCCCGAGTGCTGAGACTATAAGCGTGTGCCATCACGCCTGGCTCTGGCATAGCTTGTTTCTAGGAGGGTATAAGTTACCTGTGGGTAACTAACCCCTTTGGGGTTTGCATATTAGATATTTTACATTACAATTCTTTTTTCTTTTTATTTATTGGTTTTTCGAGACAGAGAGTTTCTCCATGTAACAGCCCTAGCTGCCCTGGAACTAGCTCTGTAGGCCATGAACTCACAGAGATCCGTCTACTTGCCGAGTGCTGGGATTAAAGGCCTGTGCCATACTTCCCTGGTTTATGTTGCGGTTCTTTGGTTTTTTGAGACAGGGTTTCTCTGTGAAATAGCCCTAGCTGTCCTGGAACTAGCTTTTGTAGACCAAGCGGGTATTGAACTCATGAAGATCTGCCTGCTTCTGCCTCCCTAGTGCTGGGATTAAAGATGTGTGCCACCACCGCCCAACATGATTCTTAACAGTGGCCAAATTACAATTATGAAGTAACATGAAATAATTTTATGGTTGGGGGGTCACCACAACATGAGACACTGTACTAAAGGGTCGCAGCGTTGGGAAGGTTGAGAACCACTGAATAGTAGAAATCTAAAAGGAAGCATCTATTGCATCTTAGAGGAAACAGGCCCACTACTCCCCCGACACTGGTGGTGACGTTTGGTGTAGGTTCCTCCTTTGCCGCAGTCACCCACAGGTCCCTCACGCCTTACCAGGGCTTGGCCCATAGCAGGTTCACTCAGTTTGCAAAAGGGAAGGATCCTGCCCCTGCTAGGTCTCTGTTAAAGACAGTCGAACCATTCCTTTGACTTCAAAACTAGAAGATCTTAGAGACTGCTTAAAAACATCCGAGACAGGAAGAGCACCCATTGACCTAAAAGTCAATAGGGGGGGGCATCACTCATGAACCCCCTGGGATCTGTTTCCAGCACTTCCCACCAGGCCTCTACCTTGACTGCTGCTACCGCTTTCCGGCCACACATAGTTCAAAGAACATGGCTATGAAGACATGAAGCCAACCAGGGGCTTGTAGTGCCTGAGCAGGCCAGGGTAACATTGCCTTAGGTATGCTGTCCTTGCTGCTCTGGGGGACTGGGCAGGCCAGGGCAATTATCAGGAGAGCTTGCTATTTTAACACCAACCTCTTTAAAGCTTAGCAGTTCAGCGGGGTGGAAGTTTAGTCATCGGGATGTCCCTAAATTACTGGGTTTTGATCTGGAATACTTTATTCATACTTTGTACTTGTGCGTGGTTTATTTAGGGTTGGCTGGAGGGGAAGAATGGGGACAGAAGGAAGGGCCTCAGCTAGCTGATCTCCATTCAGGGTTTAGATCTGCTAGAATGTCTGTTTAGTGGGGCAGAGAACTTGGCTCTATATGGATTTCCCCCTACCAATCTATTTATTATTGATTTATTTATTGCTTATTTGCTTTGCCCATTGCTAAGCCAATGTAAGACTAATATATGGTTGGCCTTTCATAAATACTTGTTGAATGATGTACTGGGCATTAGGAAAAGCATTTCCCTCCCAGGAGTAGCCCAGAAATGACACACAGGCAGGGACAGGGAGGTGATTGATGGGAACTGCAGAGTTGTGCTGTGATTCATTGTCTCAAACAAGCTCCAGACAGGTAAGGCAGGAGGGGGTTGGGAAGAGTGGATCCTGAATGGGTGGAGCCACAGGGTGGAGACTTCTGCAAAACAATAGAGAGGTTTTGAATTGGACTTGAGACACTGGGAGAATAATATAGTCAGGTGTTCCGGGCCAGGATTATGCTAAAGTATATATATCATCTCCCATAGTCCTTGTCAGGTGCTGGCAAACACATTGCTGTTCTCGTTTGGTAGCCTGGGAAACAGCCCAGAGGAGTCAAGGCACTTGTCTCGGGCCTCAGAGCTAGTGTCTGAGCCAGGCAGCATGGCTTCTGACTTTGCTTCCCTGCAGTAACGATGTGGCCAGGCCTCTCTACTCGGACAAAGGAACTGGATCTTCAGCTTTTGGGTTCTTCTGAAAAAATAGTGGAAGAGAAGCCGAGAAAAGCATTGGCAGTCTGCAGCAGAGAGAGGGTCCTCACACTGCCTGATGATGGTTCGTTTGGCCAATGAGGACTGAAGGGTAAAGGGTGTGCTTTTTTTTTCAGGCTCTAATTACTCCCCAGTAGCAGTCCCAGATCAGGACTGTTTTTGTACTTGACAAGAATTTAGGATGCATGTGCACACGTATGAACACAGGTGATGCCTGAATTGAATCCAGGGTTTTGCACATGTGCAGAACCACTGAGCTACATGCCTACCTGATTGGAGTATGTTTCCACTGGTGGGAATTTTAAAGCTAAGGACTGTACTGTTGAGGGCTGGGCAAATGGCTCAGGCAGGAAAGTGCTTGCCTTGCAAACAGGAGGACCAGAGAGAGGGCCAGTACCCACATGAAATCCATGGTACACACTTGTAACTCTAGAATTGGAGAGGTGGAGGCAGGAGGGTTTCTGGGGCTTACTGGGTAGGCACCCTAACTAATCCAGGAGACCATATCTCAAAACCAAGTGGATGCCATCTCTTGCATGCAGACATGTATATATGCACCTACACACACAAACGCACCCGCATATAAGAACACACACACCTGCTTAAGAAAGGTCACCATTGGCTTTGGGGGTCTCCAGATGTCCCACACAGAGTCTAGTCTGCTAGCCCAGCTAAGTCCAGACCAGCGCAGCTGCTTGTGTCTGGACGGTCTATGGTGTTCTAGGCACTATGTTGACCCGTCCTCCTGGAGCTTGCAGTCTGTCTAGGAGACAGACATTAAACGAATAATTACACAAATACTCTTTAATTACAGTTGTTATAAATGCTTCAAAGGAAAAAGTTCAGAGGCATAGGAGGCAATAATTAGGGAGGGAGGAGCAAAGGGACGGTCCCTGAAGAAAAGGCATTTGAAACAGCCTCCTGACTGAGAAGGAGGGCTTTAACCAGGGTGGTATACATTGTTGTCTTTCTTTCTTTGGAAATAGAAACAGTAAAGAAGAGAAAGGCACTCTGGGTAATAATGCACAGGGTTAGACAGCTGGTACAGGTCTAACTGAAAAGTGTTTATAAACATTTTATTTTTTATTTTATTTAATTTTATGTGCATTGCTGTTTTGTCTGCATTCATGTCTGCATTAGGGTGTTGGATCCCTGGAACTGCAGTTACAGACAGTTGTGAGTGTCATGTGGGTGCTGGGAATTGAACCTGGATCCTCTGGAACAGCAGCCCCTTACTCTTAACTGCTGAGCTATCTCTTCATCCCCCAAACATTTTATTTCTTTATTATGTATGTGTTTGGTCACAAGAATGCCATGGTGCCTTGTGTGGAGTCAGAGGACAATTTTGTCCTTCCATCATGTGGATCCTGGGGAATTGAACTCAGGTCGTGGGGCTTGATAGCAGGTGCCTTAGCCTGCAAAGCTACCCTGCTGACAGCTCCTCTCCCCTCCTGGTGAGCTTCTGTTTGTTTGCTTGTTTGTTTTTAATAACTAAGGCTGGCCTCAACTTGCTGTGTAGATAGAGACTGGCCTTGAACACCCGATCCTACTCTAGCAGCTACCAACGAAGGGGTGGCAGCAGGCACGCGCCACCAAACCCTGCTTGCCTTAAATTCACAGCCTCTGTGAATTCCTGCCTCTGCCTCCCCAGTGTTAAGATTACAGGCACACCTCACCAGGCCTGGCTTGGTCTGTTCACTTGGATATGAGTCTTGCTGTTCTCTATGGTTGGCGTACCAGCACCATCGACGTTACCCGAGAGCCTGGTAGAAGTGTAGACTCCGGGGCCCCTTGGCAGGTTTGCTGAGCCTGCATTTTAACAAGAGCGCTCTAGAGGTGGCACAGGTGGACACAAGTCCCGAACTGGAAGGTTATTAGTTTTGCAGGCAGGGAATGGTGTGACCTGCAACACCGGCTCTGCCAAGTAGCAGGGAATTAGGCAGTTTCCCAGGGCCCTCCTGGCGTCTCTGACCTTTAATTTCAGAGACTTTGTGCTATTTCCAAGCCTGTTGAGGGCCAGGGTCAGCTCCACTGCGGCCTCCACCTCTGCGCCCTGCAGCCTCACCCCTGCATCCCCTTCGTGGGGACTCCCCTTTCACTTTAGTAAAGCACTCAGCACCGTTAGAGCTCTTGTGACATGGATCAGGAAGTTGTAAGAGGTATTGGAGCTTGGTGGCACAGACTGTACACAGGGAGATTGAGCCTAAGTAAGGAAAACTGGCAAGGTCAAAGGGCTTTAGGGAAGAGAGAGGTAAGGTTTCTGCCAGAAGTGGAAGTTAAAGGAGGGGCGAGAAACGTGCTCAGTCGTTAGTGGGTGGGAACTTTGTCCCTGGATCCCTGAAGTCACTTCAGAAAGGACTAGACAGGGTCCTTTATTTCCTGCAGTTGGGATGGGGTTTTTACTAGAGCCATGCAGGTTTTGTATGTGACATTTTGGAAGAAGACTCCTCATTTGTGTCAGAGGAGCCCTTGGCTCTGACACAGTGGTTCTCAGCCTGTGGGTTTTGTCCCTTCACAGAGGTTTACATTACAATTCATTAAAATTCTTCGATGTTTACATTACAATTCAGAACAGTAGCAAAGTTACAGTTATGAAGTAGCAATGGAATGGTTTTAAGTTGGGGTCACCACGACACAAGGAACTGTATTAAAAGGTTACACATTAGGAAGGTTGAGAACCACTGGTCTAAGCTAAGCTACTGTTGATAGAACCCAGGGTCACTTGTGTGCAAAGCCAGAGAGAGCGACACCACTGACTGTAGCTGTAGCCGCCCCTTTTCTTTTTTCTTTTCTTTCACTTTCATTTTTTAAAATGATTGTGTTGGGTAGGGGTGTATGTGCACGTGGCAATCAGAGGACAATTTGTGGGCATCTTTTCTCCTACCACCCTGTGGGTCCTGGGGATTGAACCTGGGTTGTTAGACTTGATGGCCAGTACCCTTACTCTTTGAGCCATCTTGCTGACCCTCTCTTTTTATTTTGAGACTTTATTTTGGCCTTGAACTTACCTTGCTTCATAGCAAGGGCAGACCCTGAC
The DNA here is from genome assembly GCA_028555095.1 of Dicrostonyx torquatus. Classification (NCBI taxonomy): domain Eukaryota; kingdom Metazoa; phylum Chordata; class Mammalia; order Rodentia; family Cricetidae; genus Dicrostonyx; species Dicrostonyx torquatus. Next base: position 225,895 of record JAQHUG010000572.1, on the reverse strand, counting down.
TAGATATCACCCAGTTCTTTGATTCACCAGTCCTTACTATGTCCTGGGCACAATTCTAAGTACTTTACTTTACATACCGCCAATTAGCTTAATTACTTAATTTTTTTTTCTTTTGGTGGGGGGGTGGAGATTGAGACAGTCTCCTGTGGCCCAGGCTGCCCTTCAGCTTGTTGTGGAGCTGAAGCTGGCCTCGAACTCCGAATCCCCCTTCCTGTACTTCCTGTGCTGGAATTGCAGGCGTGTGCTACTGTAGGGAGCTCTGTTTCAATATTTAAATTAGCTCCTTTAAATAGAATAACTTTCTTGAAGTCACATGTAGCAAGCACTAGACACAGCCAGACACATGTAGCGAACATCCTTGGACACAGGTGGGATGGGGGTGAGATCCTTTTGGTAGTAGCGAGGCGCCCTCCCCCGTAGTAAGTGTTTCCTGATTGTTCATGTGTGTGACAGGAAGAATTTTCCTAAGGAAACAGAGAGTGGCTGGGGCCAGGTTCCCAGACTGCCCCTGAAATCCTGCTTCACCACTGGGTCCAAGTTCCTCTAATTTGCAAAGCAAAGAATTAGCAAGCAAGATGCCTGCAGCCTTGAAGACTAAACATTCTGCAAGCAGAGCCTTTGAAGAATTGCACCCTTGAATTAGGGGAGGGGGCTGTAAGAGGAAATTGGGGTAGATCCCCAAACGGAACAGATTAAAGGGTGTTAAAACCGAAGCTGGGCCAAATGCATGTCAGCAGCATCATAAGGTGAAATAACTGCTTTTATTACCTCCTAATTAACGTGCGGTGCTCCCAGGCCCGACCCTCCCCCACCCCTACTGCCTTGTCCCCTCACAGAGGCTTTGCCTTCTCTCTTACTCTTTCCTGAGCTATCTGAATTTTCATTCGTATGATTTCCCTTTATAACATGTATGCGTGTGTTTGCAAACGAGGTCAAATCACTATCAGGAGTAAGCTGGCCTCTAAGAGGGCTTTGGTTCTGTCTTTCAAACCTGCCATTGTACGAGTTTCTGGTATTAAATATATATGCTCTATTGTGTGTTTATTTCTGGGAGTTCGCAGAGAGCTGTAGGGGAACGTGAGGGTTTTCTGAGCAGTCAGAACTAAGCAGAAGAGATTGTGGCCTGTCTTCCCTCTGTACCCCTGGTTAGGAATGACAGAGTCAGAATGAGGCTGGAAGGACAGCTACAGAAAGCACGGATGAAAAACTAACTCTGGTGACAGCTCCCTTGTGTGTGGCTTGTCTGGGGGTGGGGGAGGTTTGTGTGTGGCTGTGTGCCACCCTGGACACCCTCCCATCTCCAGCAGGACAGCGATGGCATGGTTGTAGCTTTCTGGTTGTGAAGGAAGTTCTGCATGCCCGGAAAAAGAGGCAAACTTGACTGCTGGTGTTATGTGTCAGTCACACCAGTCTTCCCAGTACTGACCACATCCAAGCTGCTCTCTTGAGAACTGTAGGTGCCCTTTGGAAGCCAGTGGTGTGGTTGGTTAATCTCACTTTGATTCTGATGCTGGACCCTGCACTACCAACGGTTGCGTTTGACAAGTGCTTTGTTCTATCGTTGTGACTCTATTAGCTTTAGACCTCAAGAAGGCTTGGAGAAAGTGCCTTTGCTTGTCCTCCCTCTGTACTCCTTCTTGATGTGGGGCCTGTTCACCCCTGCCCGAGCTGGAAACCTGTGCCTGCTTCCCTAGTCTGCCCCCTGCCCTTCCATCATGTGCTGCCCCCACCCCGTAACCCTCCCTCCTGGTTGCCTCAGTAGGAGTGGGCTTCCTTATCCTGGGTTCCAGGTTTCTGTCTATATTTGTGGACAGGCCAGTCTCCTGTCGCCTTTCTTTTCTTTCTTTCTTTTTTTTTGGGGGGGGGCTTTCCAGACAAGATTTCTCTGTGTAGCCCTAGTTGTTGTAGACCAGGCTGGATCACAGAGATCCTGTTTGCTGTTGCCTCCCAAGTGCTGGGATTAAAGGCGTGCCTCCTTTCTTGTGTCCCTCCATTCACACTAGAAATACTTCCTCTCTGCCTGACTTCTCCACATGGCTACTATCAGGACAGTCTAGCCCTTTCGGTCAGGTTTCTCACTGGTCCTTCATTCTGATCCTGCTATTTCTGCCATTTCTCCTCTGCATTCAGCTGTCTCCCACATGTCTAGTTCAGCCTGGGTGGTGGGGGCTCTCCCTTGGCCACACGCCCCCACACCCAGTCCCCAGCTGGACTGCTTTTGGTTTGTGACCCATCCTGACATCTACGCTGTTTGAACGACTGAGTTCGGGCCGTTTACATTTGGTATGGTTTTAGATACTTAGCTGGGATTACAGATGTGCCACTACATCCAGATGTGCTGAGGGTGGAGGCCTGCACTTTGTGCTAGCATGCAGTCTACTAACTGAGCTACAGCCCTGGCCCCTTGTTTTGTTTTGAGACAGGGCCTCATTGTCTAGCCCTGGCTGGTCTAGAACTTGTATGCAGATGAAGCCATCCTCAGACTTGTAGAGGTTTGTTTACGCCTCCCCAAAACACAGCTGTACCTATTTTCTTTCTTTCTTTCTTTCTTTCTTTCTTTCTTTCTTTCTTTCTTTCTTTCTTTCTTCCTTCCTTCCTTCCTTCCTTCCTTTCTCTTTTTCTTTTTTTGGTTTTGTTTTGTTTTTTGAAACAGGGTTTCTCTTTAGCTTTGATGCCTGTTCTAGAACTAGCTAGCTCTTGTAGACCAAGCTGGCCTCGAACTCACAGAGATCCGCCTGCCTCTGCCTCCTGAGTGCTGGAATTAAAGGCTTGTGCCTATTTTCTTTTTTTCTTTCTTTCTTTTTCTTTTCTTTTTTTTTTTTTTTTTTTTTTTTTTTTTAAATATTTATTTATTTATTATATATACATTATTCTGTCTGTGTGTATGCCTGCAGGCCAGAAGGGGACACCAGACCCCATTACAGATGGTTGTGAGCCACCATGTGGTTGCTGGGAATTGAACTCAAGACCTTTGGAAGAGCAGGCAATGCTCTTAACCTCTGAGCCATCTCTCCAGCCCTTTTCTTTTCTTTTTTAATGTCTACAGACTGCAAAAGATTTAGAGATACTTGGTGTTTGTCTTTTGTTTGTTTGTTTTTTGAGACGCCTTGAAATTCAGTATGTAAATCAGGCTAGACTCAAGCTCACCCAGCTGGGATTAAAGGTGTGCATAACCATACCCTATCTTTTTCCCCCACACACAACACAGTCACCGCTGTCCCCATTCACATTCATTTGTCACAGTAATTAGTTGCTTTTTTTTTTCCTTCTGTCTTTTCTTTCCTCTCCCTCCTTTCTTTTTGTCTTGTCTTGTTTTGTTTTTCAAGACAGGGTTTTTCAGTGTAGCCCTGACTGTCCTAGAATTCACTCTGTAGACCACGCTGGTCTCAAACTTGAGATCTACCTGCCTCCGCCTCCAGAGTGCTAGGATTAAAGGCGTGCACCACCACCACCTGGTTTCTTCCTTTTGGAGAGGGGCTCTCTCTATGTAGCTCTGGTTGGCCTAGAGCTTGTTATGTAGACCAGGCTGACCTCATTCACAGATGTGCCTGCCTCTGCCTCTTGAGTGCTGAGATCAAAGGCATACAACACCATTCCCACCTTCTTTTCTTTAATTCCACAAATAAATTAGTTGCTGTGGTAGTTTGAATGTAATTGTCCCCCATAAACTCACTGTTAGGTACTATTAGGAGGTGTGGCCTTGTTGGAGGAAGTGTGTCACTGTGGGGGTGGGTTTTGAGATTTCCTATGCTCAAGATGCGGCCCACTGTCACAGACCATTTCCTGTTGCCTTCTGATGTAGCCAGCACCACGTCTGCCTGCATGCTGCCATGATTATATGGACTGAACCTCTGAAATGTAAGCGAGCCCCCTTTGTAAGGGTTGCTGTGGTCATGGTATCTCAGCAATAGAAACCCTAACTAAAATAAGTGCTGCTAAAATTTTTTATGAGTGTGTGTGTGTGTGTGTGTGTGTGTGTGTGTGTGTGTGTGTGCACTTGCTCACTCATTAGAACTCGAGGGACAACTTAGGAGAGTTGATTCTTGAGAGCTGATGACCGAACTCTGGTTCAGGTTGTTAGACTTGACATCGCATAGCTGCTGAGCCATCTCACCACCCGGATGCTGTCTTAAATGCTGTGTGTGCTTATCGTCGCTGCCTTGGCTGTCTTTTCCCTCGTCTTCAGCATCTGGTTTATTCAGGTTTTCCCCTTCATCTCAGGTCTTCCTAGGATTATAACATATTATGGCGATGGTTTTTCAGTCAGAAGTTTCAGTTTCTACTTGGCTAAAACTTTGATTTTATTATCTTTAAGAATTAGTTTCACTGGGTATAAAATACGACGGTTGTTTGCTCTTGGTACTTACAGGCAGCGTTCCGCATGTGTTTGTTTTTTAGACAGGGTCTCACTGTATAACTTCCTGGCTGTCCTGGAGCTCACTTTGTAGACCAGGCTGGCCATGAACCCACAGAAATCCTCCTGCCTCTGCCTGGGATTGAAAGCAAGTGCCAGCACACCTGGTCCTTTCATTGTTGATATAGAAGTTGCTGGCCCAGTTACGGTCCTCTCTGATTGCTCCAGGGGTGGGGAGAGCAGAGTGGAAAACTACGCTTTTGCCGGTCCCTGTAAAAGTATGAAGGAGTGGATTTCGTGCTGCCGCACTGAGGGTTTCTTAGGACCTTAAAACAAGAACGGATGGCCTGCTCAAACCCCATACTTGTACTCAGAGCTTTCTGTAAAGCTTGGAGCCATGTTCCTTCTTTCTGGAGCACTGGTGCCTGGCTCACTGGTGGGAAGAGTCATTGCTTAATAGATATCTATTGATTGAGCAGAATTTATGGTAAAATCAATGTTACTCTTCTTGAATAATAATAAGAATGTTGTAAGGCCACCTGTCCTGTAACTGTGGACGAGTCCAGCTCGCTCTTTCTGGCCAGTCTCTGAAAGACACTTTCTAAGGTATTCTGAGGTATTGGTGTTCAGTGCAGTTTATGAGTGTTGCTATGACACCAGATGTCAACTGGTGTGAAGAGATAAGAGGGCTGTTGAAAGAGCACATGACCTAAAAGTAGCTGGACATGAACTGAAAGAGAGGGAAATGGGTAGTGGTGGTGCACACCTTTAACCCAGCACTCAGGATGCAGAGGCAGGCGGAACTCTGAGTCTAGGATGACCAGGAATACATAGTGAAATTCTACCTTGAAAAACAAACGAAGGGTTGGAAAGATGGCTCAAAGGTTAAGAGAACTGACTGCTGTTCCGGAGGTCCTGAGTTCAATTCCCAGCAACCACACCATGGCTCACACCCATCTATAATGAGATCTGGTGCCCAGAACTCTATATACATAATAAATTAAAAGAAAAGAAAGACGAAAGACGAAAACAAGAGTGAGCTTCCATAATGAAGGGACTGGGGTACATTGCTGGCCTGGTGTCGACAAGGCCTCAGCAGAGGCCAGGAAGGGACAAGAAACACATTATAAAATTTTGACAGTTGATTGTGGTGGCGCACACCTTTGATCCCAGCATTCTGGGAGGCAGAGGCAGGTGGATCTCTGGTTTAAGGCCAGCCTGGTCTACGGAGTGAATTTTAGGACATCAGAGCTACGTAATAAGACCCTATTTCGGGGGGTGGAGGGAAACTGGGAGGGAAAGAAAGAAAAGAAAAGGCAGAAACCCTAAACCTTTATTGGTGGAGACCTGGTCAACATATCTCGCCACCATGCAGTTGTAGGTACAGGAAGATTGATTCCATCACTTGCCGATATATACTTGAAGTTATCTGAGAAAACAAGGGTGGCATGCCTTGCTGAGAAGGACTCTGCACTTTGAAGATCTATACCTGCTTTCCCTGGGTACAGGAACTGGCCTCTACATTTTGAAGTTTGTGCTTTGTGCCTATAACCTGGTAGCATAAGGAAGGATTTGGTGTGAGAAGATAGGAGAATGGGATGGGGGTGGGGAAGACCCCCGGGGTGCTCACCATCTTCAGGCACTCTTTCCTGTGACTTTCAAGCTTATCTTTTTTTTTTTTTTTTGGTTTTTTTTCGAGACAGGGTTTCTCTGTGGCTTTGGAGCCTGCACTGGAACTAGCTCTTGTAGACCAGGCTGGCCTCGAACTCACAGATATCCGCCTGCCTCTGCCTCCCGAGTGCTGGGATTAAAGGCGTGCGCCACCACCGCCCGGCCTATCTTTTTGTTTTTAAAGATTTATTTATGAGTGCTCTATCTGCATGGAACTTTATGCCAGAAGAGGCCATCAACTCCCACTATGGATGGTATGAGCTACCATGTGGTTGCTGGGAATTGAACTCAGTACCTCTGGAAGAGCAAGCAGTGCTATTAACTGCTTATCTTTTTGTATGTTTGTTTGTTTTGGTTTTTCGAAACAGGGTTACTCTGTAATAGCCCTGGCTGTCCTGGAATTCTCTCTGTAGACCAGGCTGGCTTCATTTTCCTTTGCATCCTGAGAGCTGGGATTAAAGATGTGTACCACCCTGCCCAGCTCCAAGCTCTCTTTTTAACTGATACTTCATTGGTCAAGAGCCTGTCTTCCTCCATCTACCTTGGTCTAGACCCAGTTGAACGTGTGTAAATCTCTGCTCCTGTCTCTCCAGCTGGCTGTGTCTCCAGGGCAAAGCTTAGGCAATAGGTGGCCAGCTGCATCAGACACAGTGAGGAAGATTAGAGATGGACTCTGCAGTCCTATCTTTGAAGTGGCCAGCTTTCATCAGAACGTCTGAACTTCAGCATTATTTCAAGGGAGCTTTTATTACTGCCTGTGAACTGGCCTCAGGTAGGTGCCAGCCACTGCCAGATGCCCGGAGAGATCATTTCCTGCTCTCTGAAGCTGATGCCTTGATTTACTTTGTCTTATGGTCAAGAAGTTTCAGAGCCGAAAGCACTTAGTCCTTGGAAGATTCCAGCAGAATAATTTTTAAAAAGTATTTTTATATACAGAGGTGTAAATTGGGTGGTATGTCTTTAATTAAAGGGGAGGAAAGTTATGTATTTTGTCTCTATTTTTTGTCTCAGAAATATCTGTATTGTTTTCCAAAGCCGGGGTATTGACTGCTTTCCCTATGCTGAGGAGAAACGTTGTGTGGAGACAAAGCTGGAGGCGTCAGCCGTATATGTGTTTAATACAAGACTAATTTACAGACTACAACTTCAGTAGAATTGGATGGCTGTAAAGAGATACAGAGCCATCCTGTACCAGCTGGCCTGGTGTGTGATATCATGTTCATTTTCAAGTTAGAGTTCTTGTTTCTTCACAAAGGCGGGGGCCTTTCAGGTGGTGGTCACAGGAATAGGAAGTTCTTGGGATTTGTGTGTCTGAGCTGATGGGCGCAGCACCCTGTCACTTGGCAGTTTCACCAGGGACACATCCCGACAGCCCGCCCTTCCCAATGTCCCTGGGTCTCATCGGCCATCTCGGTGCCATCCCATCACCATGTGAGGTTCCTGCCCGGTGATGGAGTTGCATGTGTCAGTGAAGAGGGACTGCACAATAAATGTTTCCCAGAGAGATGTGTTTTGATACTTAAGATAGGCTTTTGATTGTAACAAGGCCTGGAGGCATCCAGCCGCCTCCCTAGCTCCTGAGGTTTTCCTGGTACGTGAATAATTAAGTCTGTGCCAAGTGGAGTTGTGCTCCCTTGGGCTCCAGGACACCAGTTTGAATGAGGACCACGTCTAACTAACGTGGTGTTCTAAATGCTCTGTCCATCTTCTTCGGCTCCATCCATATCTGAGGAAGCTTCCCCATAGTGTGGGCAGGGTTCTGCTTCTCTTACAGAGCTCATGGGAATTTCGCTGCTGATCACTACTTTGGAGACTTTTTTAAAAACCTAGATTGTGAAAATTAATTCTCTGCCCCTAAATCTCAGCACAGAAACTGCCCCTAACCTTTTTGAGATGAGGTCTCATGTAGTAGCCCAAGCTAGTCTTAAATCAGCAGAGTAGCCCAGGCTGGCCATAAACTCCTGATTCTCTTACCTCTGCCTCTCAAGTGCTAGGATTATGGGCACGAGCCACCACTTCTAGAACACACATGCACACACGCGCACACACACATATATGTACATCCCCATGCAAGATAGACTATTGCTATGTTGCCTGGGCTAGCCTCAAATACCGAGAAGTCTTTCTGTCTCAGTATCCTGAGTTGCTGGATTGCAGATAAACCTAGCTAGAGACTGGCTATTTCCCCTCTTCTGAATTTACTGTCCTCTGTGGTGGTCACTGCCCTTTCTTCAAAGAAGAGCCAAGATAAAGGGGCTTCGCTTTCTCCCGGCTCAGCTCCTCATCCCCCCCACATGGAGAGGACCTGCACAGATAGGCTATGTCCTCAGAATTTGGAAACCTCATTGGGGCATTGTATGGCTCTGTACTGGATGTTTCCCAGGGCGATGGTGGCACACGCCTTTAATCCCAGCACTTGGGAGGTAGGGGTAGGCAGATCTCTGTGGGTTCGCGGCTAGTTTGGTCTACAAAGTGAGTTCCAGGACAGTCAGGGCTGTTATACAGAGAAACCCTGTCCAATAAAAAAAAGTTTCTGACCACTATTTTTTTTTTCAAATCCAGCTCCTTCATGTGTTTGATGAATGAAAAGTTTGGATCTTGGAGCTAGCATCGCCCCTGCCCCTTTCTCTCAGAATAACAGTAGCCAAGCATGGTGATATATACTTGTAATTCTGCTGCAGATTGAACTAGGAAGATCATGTGATTACCAAGAGTTCAAGGCCAGTCTGTATCAAGCTAGTGTGGAACTATAGCCTGAGACCCTATCTCAATTAACAAAAAGGGATTCGGGGAGACATTTCAGTTGGGAAAGAGCTTGCTTGCTTCACGCACATAGAGACCCAACAGCAGCCATGTAAAAGGCCAGTCACATTTGTAAGCTCAGCTCTGGGAAGTGGGAACAGGCAGAGCCAGTCTGTCTGGTGAGCGGCAGCTTCAGTGAGACATCCTGTCTGGAAAGAAAATAAGGTGGAGAGCAATTGAGAAAGACAACCAACGTGGCTCTCTACACACCTGTGCATTTGTGTGCACATGGTCAGTGCACATACCCCAAGAACTCATGTATGCACTACAGACAGAATAACACACAGATCATATGAAAATTACCTCTGATTGACCTCTTCCTTTTTTGGTTTTTCGAGACAAGGCTTCTCTGTGTAGCCCTGACTGTGCTGGAATTCATCCTGTAGACCAGGCTGGCCTCAAACTCAAGAGATTCACCTGCCCCTGCTTCCTGTGTACCAGTATTAAAGGCGTCCATCACTACCACCCGGCATGACTTTTTTTTTTTTTATTACAAAGAGATTTGTTGCAGGAAAATTAGGATTATAAATGGTCAAAAAGATCTATAATTATTAGTGTTTTAAAAGGAGAGGATATATAAACCCTTTCAGTGTATTTTCAATTCAAAATATGAGATTGTACTGTTTGTACCATCTTGTTATTTAATTAACAATGTTAAATTAGTTTTTTAATTAAGATTCTCTTTGGGTTAAACAGCCTCCTTCAGATCACTGTAAAGAATTTAAAGCATTCTTTTGAGCCAGTGGATGGGCTTTTTAATCAGAGGTTGGCATCGGGTGTCTTCTTCAATTGTTGTCTGCCTGGAGCTCACCAATTGGCTTTGATTGGCCAAGCCCTTGGGATCCCCCTGCCTCTGTCTGCACAGTATTGGAGTAGCTGCAGCTACTTGAGTAGTGGGAGTCAAACCCAAGTCTTTTTTAAAACAGGGTTTCTCTGTGTGACAGTCACGGCAGTCCTGGAACTCTCTTCATAGATAAGGCTGGCCTTGAACTCAAAGAGATCTGCCTGCTTCTGCCTCCCAAATGCTGGGATTAAAGGCGTGGCTCAAACTCTAGTCCTAATGTCTGCACAGCAAGCAGTGTACCAAGTAAGGCATCCTCCAGCCCCGGGACTGGGATTTAGTTAACACAGTCTTCTGCAGTTAAGTTGTGTTCTGGTTTTTGTTGTCATTGTTTTGGATTTTGGAGACAGGGTCTCACCCTGTAGACCAGGCTAGTCTGGAACTCTCTGTAGCCCATGCTGGCCTCAAGCTCTTGGCAAACCTCCTGCCTTAGCTTCCCAAGTACAGAGATTATAAGCATTAGCTTCTGTGGTGGTTTAAGAGAAAATGACCCCCAAAGGGAGTACTATTAGGAGGTGTGGCCTTGTTGGAGGTGTCACTCTAGGGGCGGGCTTTGAGGTCTCCTATGCTCAAGACAGTGCCCAGTGTTTCAGTTTACTTCCTGTTGTCTTCTGATCAAGTTGTAGCCAGCACTGTGTCTGTCTGCAAACCGCCATGCTCTCCGCCATGATGATAATGGGCCGAACATCTGAACTGAATGAAATGCTTTCCTTTGTAGTTATTGCCTTGGTCATGGTGTCTCTTCACAGCCAGAGAAACCCTAAGTAGGACAACCTCTGTTCTCTCCTAAGGACATAGTTAGGCAGTGACATTGCCTGGCCGAAATACCCATAGCATTTTCTTTCTTTTCACTGAACACCATCTTTTGTTTTAACACCGTCTGTTTGGTTTTGGCTTTGGGGGATTATAAGTCTTAAGGCTTCTTTCCAAGTCTTTCCCACATACATAGCTAGCAAGAAGCCTTGGAGATGCTAGCCTCATTCGCCTGGGAAAGAAAATTTTATCTCGGTGCCTCTATTTTGCGCCATGAGTTCCAGGTCTGGGTTCAGGGGCCCTGTCTTGCCCTTCTAACCTCAGGCAACAGTCAGGCTGTGGTTCCCTGGGAAACCTTCTCCTAGGGCTTAGCGCAGAAGGGAGCCTGTCAGGGAACTGAGGCCTGTCTCTTTGGTAGGAAGATAGCCCTTAAACAAACATCCTGTCCAAAATCTAGAGACCACTGTGGGAAAATGCTGAGGCTGGCCCTGCTGGGTCTTGGGTGGAGGGAGCTCCTGATATCCTGTGCAGGCTTCTGTCCAGACTTGGGCCTCCCACACCCTAAGCCTTCTATCCTCATCTGGTAAAGGAACAGAAGGAAGTTAGATGGACTTTCTTGAGGAAGTAGCATTCGTGTGGGCTAAATTGGGCCTTCCTGTTCCTTGTCCTGCCTGGGTCTTCCTCCTTTGCTTCCCCCTGCTCCACATGGTGGTTGGTGGGGGCTCTTGGGACCTTCTCTCCTTAGCTTCTTTCTTACCCTTTTATTCATGCTGACACTGAGGCCTGTGTTGGCTATGTCCACACATCAGAATACTCCCGTACCCCTGAACCCTTCTATCCTGAAAGGACTGGTCCAGCTGAGGCCTTGCCCAGCCTAGCCTGTTGTCTTCTCTCAAGCCTGCCTGGGAAGGCCACAGGCTTGAGGAGTCCCAAACTGCCTTCCCCCAAGAGACCTAACATGCCAGCTGCTGCTGCCCAAATGGGTAACACACACACACACACACACACACACACACACACACACACACACACACACCACACACAAGCCCACCCCAGAGAGAAGCGTCGTTTGAGTTTCTATGGACCTGACGACTCCAGCTAGAAATGAGAGGCTCAGGTTGGGAGAGGGAGCCTGGATGCTTCCCCTGGGGTGGGCTTTGTTTAATTTTTAATATGCTCTTCCTTTCTCTCCAAGCACCAGCCTGGCTCCCAGCTCCTTTGTCACTCTGTCCCTGTTATCTTGCTGGTGGATGAGATCCCTTATCTGCTCTGCCCTCCCTTTCTTCCTAGTGCAGCATCCCCCATCCCACACTGTATCCCTCCCTCATTGGTGACAGAGCCTGATAGATTCCCTTCTACAACCTTAGATTCAGATGGAGCTTGTCACTTTGCTCTTTAGCCAGCTTCGTTTGGGGAAATGGACTGACTGCTCTTAATGGTGTTGGTACAGCACTAGGCCACTTGGGTGTTCTACCCACCCTAAGCACTGCAGGGAGCCATGGGTCCAAGGGTGAGGGTCTCTGCTGTGGGTAGCTTGAGATGGAGATAATGTGAGCTAACTTCTAACTTGGCAGCCCCTTAGCTTTGGTCATTCGTCACCTGATGTGTCCTTGGTAGACTGAGACTGTGTTAAACAGAAACACAGGCTTATTTTACCCAGGAAGGCCCTGATCCAAAAGACCCTGTAGACCTGGGCTTAGAGGGCAGGAGAGCATCCACAGATGAGTCCCAGAGCTCAGGATCTAAACAGGTGTGCTTTTCAGTCTTGGCTCACCATCGTCCCCCAGCCTCCCAAGCCTTAGCTTTTTAGCCTGTGAACAGGGCACAGGCAGTTCTGCATCTGTATCTGCTCAGTGATGTCATTGTTTGCTGTGGATCCCGAGGATGTGAAGTCAGGGTTCTGTGTGCTGCCCTGAATCTTCTGGCCTCTTAAAACTTTCCCTTCTCATCTCCATTTCTTCATTTAATCAGCAGATTTGTGTCATTTGCCTTCCATAGGCCCAACTCTGTGATATACAAGTGACCGTCATTGGCTTTATCCCTAATCAGAAAGTGGTGCTGGATATCGGATTTATACACGGCTTGTGGAATCCACTGTAGGGAACCCTTCCCCTAGCAGTTATTTTGTTTTCTGGTGTGGCTTTTTGTTGTTTCGTATTTTGTTTTTATTGAGACAGTGTGTTGCCTTGTCGCCCAGTCTGGCTTTGGACTTGTGAAGACAAATCCTACGCCAGCCTCCCAAATGCTGGGATTACAGACTAGAGCCCCCAGGCCTGGGTGGTTGTGTTTGCAGTACTAGCAGCAGAGTGCAGGGCAGCTCTGATCTGGGAAGATTTCACACTGAGTTTCTTCCCCAGCCTGGCTCTTTGACTGTCCTAGGGGTCAGAGAAGGTGGGGTCATGGGTTGATGGGGATGGTGTAGAGGATGGAGATGGAGATACCGGTGGGGCAAAAGCTTGGACGTGTCAAAAGCTCAGACATCCTCTGGAGTCTTGTCATGGCCACCAGTGGGTTCTGAGCAAAGAAACAGTATGAGAGATCACCCTGGCGTGACCGTGACCAGACACTTGGCCATATCTGCGTGTGGAAATCCCTTGGGAATGTTGGCCTGAGAGCTGAGGACCCCTCATGGGAATGCATATGGTACTTTGGCTTAAATTCTTTATTGTTTTCTCCTAGAATTCCCTCTTGATGTTAGCAGATAATTTTCAAAAGTACGTCCTTTGTACTTGGCTGTTGTTTCTTAAAGCTCGTTGAGAAATTACCCAAACTAAAATGCTTCCACTGTGGCGTGTTCTGCATACATACCTGATTCTGCATTTGAGGATGTAGCAAGAGCTGTTGAAATGTGGTATAAGCTTGAGCTGGGCTTCCCCAGCAAAGGGAGGAGGGGAGCCAGTATGCGCACTCATTGCATGTTAGATACTGGGCTAGATTTATTTGTTTGCTGTGTGTGTGTGTGTGTGTGTGTGTTACAGAGAGCGAGCGAGCATGAGAGGTTGAGGACAGCTTGACAACTTGCAGGAGTCTGCCTCTCCTTCCACCTCCATCATGACTGACATCTTGATGTATTTGGTTGACCATCGTAATCTTAATCCATGTCCTATACAGAAAAGGGCCAGGAGTCCATTTCCCTGACATTCCTTCTGACTGCATGAACCTAGACCGTTCACCACATTGGGTGGGATCTGACCACTATGCTGGGCGGAGAGACTTAGTGGACACTGGTTACTCCTGCCTCCATCCTCTTAGTTAGACCTCTTGGCCTCAACACAGAACTCAGGGCAGGGAGAATGCTGGGTAGGGTCAGTAGGTTGATCTCAGTAGGGTAGGACTCCAGGAAACTGGAGGAAGGGTGGTGAGGCAGGAGCCCAGATGACTGGCGGGACTGGAGCTGGGCAGTTCATTCACTGGTCACCCAGTGTAAAATGATGGGTGCTCCAGGAATAGCCAGGGACCACCTTTCCCCCCTATTGTGCCTGCCACATACTTTCCCCTTTCTGGGAACAGTGATAGAGCTAGTTGTAGGCCTCCCTAGGGTTTTTGGCCACTCTCTCCAGAACTGTTGTCATTAGGAAGGGCAGAGGAAGCTAGCGGGCTGTCCACAATGGTAGGTCCTTCACAGGCCGCTATCCTCAGGTGTTGTGTCTAAATCCAGTTATTTCTGGTGGCTTCCTTGACTGTGACTGGGGGAGGAAGGTTGCGGAAACCCGGTTTTATCAGCAGTGTTGAATCTGTCACCAAACCTTAGGAGAAAAGGAAGTGAACCATACTAGTCAGCTCTATGGTTCTGAAAGGAATTTGATACATGTGAAAACGTTAGCATTAAAAATTGCTCATAATCTCCTAAACTAGAAATTATGAATGCCATGCGGTCCCCTTGCTGTTTTCAGCCACACACCGCCCTTGAACATGGCCACGGGCATATTGAACTTTGCCTCCTCGTTTACTTTTGACATAACATGGCAAGCGAAAAGTTTCCAAGCACTTGGGCTTTGCGAGTGAGCATATGCTCGGCAGACATGCTGTCAGCTCCCTTAGCCAACTGCAAGAACTCACATTCTACCCAAAACAGAAACAGTGCCAGACCAGGGGGTCTTTGATCACCATGCAACAAACCCAGCCAAAACACTACAGATTCAAACAGGCTGCAGCCCAAACCCAGCCACTCAATAGGATTGTAAAACCTGCTTCCGAGGTGTTCCTGGATCAAGGAAGAAATGAAGATAGTGACAAATGCCTAGAAAAGCATTAAAACCAGAGTGCTGCATAACCAAACCTACAGGGGACAGTCGGTTCTAGGCTCAGCATCAATGCCTTTATTATGAAAAAGAGAGAGAAAAAGCAGAGTAAATGAAGTGTTCAACTTGAAATCTTGGAGGGGTGGGTGTATCGACACAGCCCCCAGGGAAAGTGGGAGGAAAAATCAGCCAAAGATAAAAGCAGAAACACCGAAATTAACAAAAAAACAGAAACACTGAAACTAACGTGTCTTAGAGCAGGTTCTGTGTTTAGACAAAATAGCCTAACCTGGTAGATTTGAGAATGACAGGAAAAAAGAAAACAATACTAGGACCAGGAAGGGGGAAGCATTTCAATAGATCTAGAGATTTTTAAATGGAAAATTTATGCATAGCTTATATTTGAAAATCCCAATTAAATGCTTGCTCCTCTGAAAATGTATATGTTGCTAATGGAGGGAAAAAAAAAATCATGATTCTTATCAGAGCGCTGCGTCCTCCACCCGAGACAGCATTCCCGATGCTTTTGCTGGTTATTTTCAAATTTGATGGTGCTGATAGTGTACCCTGTTCTGTGGTTTTAGCGAAAGATGGAGAAGTCGCTCGTTCATTCTACAGAGCGAAATAAGACTGACAGTAAATGCGGGCAAAAAGACCAGATTAAAGAATGAAAATGCTCGGTAAAAGGTAGAATTCAATAATATTAAGCAAGTCATTCACCACAACCCAGTGGGGCAAGAGGGAAGAGGAGTCGGTATTAGGAAAGCTTAATATAGTAAGGACGGTATGCTAATGAGTTATAGCAGCGAGACCGAGTTAACTCCGATATGTGCTGGGGGAGACTTGATTACATTTCTACCTAATCAATATGCCAAAAGAGGAACAGAAGTGTGGGTGCCTTCCTAGCATGCTTCAGAGTACCTGTTAAGCTCTTAGCCAGTGTTACAGGTGACCAGCAACAGTCACAGGTGTTGAAATCAGCCAACAGGCCCGCGGGCACCATCGCTGCTTAACACCGAATTCTGTCAATTTGGTAATGCCGAAGCAAATAGCATAAAGGAGGAATGAAATTAACAGTAGACCCCAGCAAGGCTGGGGGTTGATTTTTAAAGTTCAGAACCAATTAAAAAAAAAAAGTCAATGCCTGGGGGTGTGACTCAGTGGAAGAGCTCTTGTCTGGCTGCAGGAGCCCCTTGGGTCCATCCCCAAGGCCACAAAACCCAAAACAAACAGCTTTGGCTCTGAAAAAACATTTGTTTGCAGACTGTAGAACAATGAGGAAAAGATTTTTATCATAAATACTTACCATAACTAGGTTGATACTTTACCCAAGAGCCTATTTGATTTGCTGTTTTGTTGTTGATGACATCGGTGTTTAGTTTTGGTTTTGTTTAGTTATTGTTTTTGTGTTTTGTGACAGATGAAGCAGGCCAGTCTGAGATCCTCTGTCTTCCCCTCTACATTGTTGCCATTATGGAGTGTGCCTCCACTCACACAGCTTAGATTTGTCTTATACTATAAATTAAGGTTTGTCAGACTTGGTGGCCAAAGCCTCTAACCCCAGCATCTCAGGAAGTTGAAGCAGGAGGATAGCCATAAACCTGAGGCCATCTTGAGTTACAGAGTCAAACCCTAACTGAATAAGTAAGAAAGCGAGCAAACAAAGAAACAAAAGTTTTTGTTTTTTTAAAAAATTTTTTTTTTATTATTTATTATGTGTACAGTGTTCTGCCTGCATGTACACCTGCAGGCCAGAAGAGAAAACCAGATCTCACTACAGATGGTTGTGAGCCACCATGTGGTTGCTGGGAATTGAACTCAGGACCTTTGGACGAGCAGTCGGTGATCTTAACCTCTGAGCCATCTCTCCAGCCCCATAATCTTCTCCCCACCCCCCACGCCTGAGACAGGGTTTCTTTGGAGCCTGTCCTGGAACTAGCTCTTGTAGCCCAGGCTGGCCTCAAACTCACAGAGATCCGCCTTCCTCTGCCTCCCAAGTGCTGGGATTAAAGGTGTGCACCACCACTGCTAGGCAAGTTTTTGGTTTTTTGAAACAGCTTTTTTTGTGTGTGTCTCCCTGGCTGTTCTGGAACGAGTTTTGTAGACTAGGCTGGCCTTGACTCACAGGGATCCACCTGCCTCTGCCTCCCGAGTGCTGGGATTAAAGATGTGCGCCACCACTGCCCAGTTTAACAAAAGTTTTAATAAGATGAAGACAAACTTGAAAGCAATATGAATAGACCCCACTAGCAAGTAAGTAGCTGGCACCAAGAAATTGCCAAGTGACAGTCTCGATGCACACAGGGACCAACCAAGTCACTTCAGTATGTGGCAGACACTACACTGAGTTAATAGTTGTCGAGTAAGGTAACAAATACAGTGAGCTTGTTTACCTGGTGTGGGTGTGTCTGTTGTTTGCGTGCATGTTCTCAAGCGTGCTCACGCATGTGCACATACACATTTGCCGTGTGTGATGCACCGTGGGGTTAGAGGATCTTCAGTATTGGTCTTGGCCTCCCATCTTGTTTGAGACAGTCTCTTGCTCTCTGGTGCCTATGTCAGGCAGCTTCCAGGGACTCTCTCCTCCTCCCACAATGGAGCGTTGGTGTACAGGTGTATGCTACCCCACCTGGCTTTATTGTGGCTTCTAGGGATCCAAGCTCAGGTCCTCGTGCTCTCTTGCCCTACAATGTATGCTTTTAATTAAAGTACTGTGCTAGTTTTATTTCAAGTTAGAAAGGGCATGAGAGTTGTTTTTGGAGGGAAGGACTTGTTTAGTTTTATAGTGCTGGGGATCAAACCCACAGCTTCCTGCATTTCAGGCAAGCAGCTATACCACTAAGCTGTATCCTCAGCCCTATGAAGCCTCCCTGCCGTAAGGGTTTTTCTTATGAAAAATTTTCAAATGTTTTGAAAAGTTGAAGTACTTGTACTGTAAACATCCACGCGCCATAGTCTCGATAGGACAGATGCTCGTGTTTGCCATGTTGACTCCATCTGCCCACTTAGAGGCGGACCTGGAGGTGCATGACCCAGGCTGGCCTCTAACTCCCGGAGAGCTGCCTGCCTCTGCCTCTGGAGTGCTGAGTGAGGTTAACAGTGTGCTCCACCAGATGGGCTGGTGGCAAGGACTGGAAGCAGCTGGTGCATGCATGCACTCTGAGCTTTCTGTGTCCTTCCCATTCAGGCCAGGGCCAACCCATGAGTATGGGTCCATACTCAGGCGGTCTTCCCACCTCAGTTACCCCAATTAATAAAACCCCTCCCAGACACAGCTACAGGCCAACCTAGTCAGCCCCTCATTGAGTCTCCCTTCTTTGGGGGTACTCCATTGTGTCAAGTTGCCGATCTCAACCAACTATCACCAGGACATTATGCCGATTTGGCCGAAATTGAGAATCAGAGAGGTTAAGTAACTTGCGTAAATTCACTCAGTGTGGTTTTTCCACCTGGGCCCGCCTGACCCCATCAAATTATATAACGTTCCCCTTTTCCTCTTCATCTTTCCTTTCCCAAAGTGGGCGGCTGGACAAGCTGGAAGCAGTTTGAGTGAGGCGGGCAGGCCCGTGGTGAACAGTCCTTAGCTGTGAACGTGAATGAATTGAGTGTGAGCGTAATGGGACTTCCACTGGTGGGAAAATAACCAGGGCAATGGATTGCACAGACCTGGATCCATCCGAGTCATGGAAAAACACATTCAGGAGGAAAGAACACGAGGGGCAGGTTAGGGTGCGAAGGAATACCAATGAAGTTTCTTTCCAAACTCTTTGTAATGTGATTGGTTTGTATAGAGAAAGCCACTCACGCCCACGTCACACTTCTGTGCGGTCATGGTGGTTCTCTGTCCCACGCTGCTCGTTTCTCTTCCAGTGTCCAGCCGCATGCGCCTGGCATATTGTGGATGTAATTAATGTGAGTGTTGGACGGGTGCCCATTGGGAAACTTCTCAAGAAGGGCTTGGCCCAGGAACATGTCTGCAGAGAGCTTCCTCAGCTGGGCTTCCCGAGCAAGCTCCTGCCTGGGGTGTGGTACAGGGTCAGTTCTTCTAGCACAATCTAAAAGGTCTAGCAAGGTGTGGGCACCATCCTGGTTATTCAATGTGAAGGCGGGGTGTGGCTCTGGTAGCATTCAGGAGAGCCTGGGATTGACCCTCAATGCTGTAAGGGTGGGGGTGGGGCGGAAGGCAGGCTGGCCTGGCATCACCCTGTTTGTTTAGGAGCTCAGAGGCACTAGAGTCTACATTCTTCTTGAAGTTTTATTTTGTTTTGGTTTTTCAAGACAGTTTTTCTCTGGGTAAGAGCCCTGGCAGTCATTTTGTAGATCAGGCCAGCCTTGAACTCACAAAGATGATCTGCCTGCCTCTGCCTCCTAAGTGCTGGGATTAAAGGCACGTGTGACCACCACCCAACTTCTTAGACTTGTAAACTTGAGGGCTGGGCGTGGCAGTTTGCGCCCTCACTCTGAGGAGGCTCAAGGTCAGCCTCAGTTACTTGAGATCCTGCCTCAAAGAAAAAACAAAAAGCAAAATAAAAAGAAGAAGCACCTTGATAGTAGTGGTTCCACAAAGTCATTATTGAGTGCTTAGAAAAGGGGCTACACACCTTTACAGCTATTATTCTCTTTATTAATCCTCACAGCTGTAAGGATTAGCAACTGTTACCATCTCCATTTTGATGCTAACAGACAAGGAAGCAAGGAAGAGGTGTTTGGCTTGTCTTGGTGTTCCTAGGAATGTTCCACACATCACAGGATTTCTGTACTGTAGCTCCCTTGTCTGCAGGGCAGCTGGCTTCAGTGCAACGCTTCCTCTGTGCCACGCTCTAGCTACACACGCTGCACGTGGCCCCCGTGGCATTAGCAAAGCCAAAGGCAGCCAGGCAAGAGCAGGCCCAGCAGTGAGGAGGAACATGAGGCCTACTTCCTGGAAAGAGGGAAGGTCATACCACCCACAGGACGGGAGTGCAGGCCTCTAAGTGTGAAGTCCCGCAGACAGAGTCCTTTTAAGTTTGTGGGAGCTGAAGAGGTGGCTGAGCAGTGAAGAGCATTGGCTGCTCTTCCAGGGAACTCAGTTCCCAACACCCACAATCACCTGTAACTCCAGTTCCAGGGGGTCCAGTGCCCTCTTCTGGCTTTTGTAGATACACAGTACACAGACATACATGGAGACAAGACACTTATACACATAAAAAATGTTTTTGAAATTGCTGAGTGAATCAAACGTGGTATCAAGCACCCATAACCCTAGCATTCAAGAGGCAAAGGCAGATGCATCTCTGTGAGTTCTAAGCTAGCCCCAGTTACACAGTGAGATTCTGTCTCTGCTAAATAAATAAAATTGCTGAGTATCGGATTGTTACATAACGAAAGGATACCAGCAAAAGCTACCTCGTTTAAACTGATTTAAACTTGTTAAGCTTGAACTCAGCTCATGAGGTGCGGCCCTGACAGTTCGTTCAAAGTTAGAGTGATGGTCATGGATAGAACACAACACATGGATTGGCCTGAATGATGAAGAACAGGAAAGCCATGAGTGCAGAGCTCTAGAGATCAGGGTGCATGGGGGACCGCGGGTACAGCATCACTTGAGAACCCCCCCACAACACACACATGCTAATCCAGAACCTGTGTTAAAACAGTTCCTGAGTGACTCCCCGAGAATCAGCGCACCTACCCATCCATCCAATCTCTGAGGTCAGAAAACCAGATGGCGTAAGTGACTCCCACCCGAGGACACCCAGAAAGCTTCGGGAAACCCCAGGGTTGTACCAGCACTTGGCCCAGCAGAATAAACTCATTTGGTTTTGTTGAGTTCCTTTTGCTTTGGGTCTGCAAAACTCCTGGCTGTCTCATCACTTGGTTCTTAGGCAGTGGGGCATCTTCCATGGCCACATCGTTTATCCTTCTTGTTGGAGGTGAGAGAGGCTATAGAAATGCCATTGCCTGGGCCTAGCCCCAGGTCCACTGGGCCACCCTGAAACATGCCAGTGAGTCCTGAGCGCCACAGTTGCTAAGGCCACCCATGAGCTCTTAGGGCGGCCTTTTTTGCCCAGGTGGGACCTGCAATCGCCTGGTTAGCATCTGGAGAAAGCCCAGTGGGACTCTGAAGCTGGCTAGCTACCTGCTTTAACTGTGCACAGAGCCCAGATGAACTTCTCATTTACCTCAAACCTCTGCTCCATGGAGCTCAGCTGGCCACATTTAGTTAGATAGAAATTCCAAGAATATTTAAGAAATTAAATTAAATATATTTTTCTTTTCTTTCTCTTGGTTTTTCAAAACAGCATCTGACTATGCAGCCTTGGCTGACCAGGAACTTGATAGACCAGGCTGACCTTGAACTCGGAGATCTGCCTGCTTTGCCTCCCGATCGCTGGGATTGGTATTCAAGGCATATGCCACACCTATTATTTTCTGTTTTTAAAAGAAAGGAGAGCAAAAAGATGACTTTGGAAAATTAAACACCTCCCAACCAGGACTGATAAAAATGTATGTTTGAAATATTAGGAAATGGAGCTGAAGAGATGGCTCAGTGGTTAAGAACACTTACCTCTCTTCCAGAGGATCTGGGAGATTCCTAGCACCCAAATGGCAGCTTACCACTGTAACTCCAGTTCCGGGGGAATCTGATGCCCTCTTCTGGCCTCCGCAGGCACTAGCCACATACGTGGTGCACAGACATATATGCAGCAAAACGCTCATAAAGTAAAATTTAAAAAAGATTAAGGAAAATGTCTGGTTTCAGTTAGTAGACTGTTTGCCTAGCATGCAGGAAGCCCTGGGTCCCACCCTTAGCACTGTTTAAACTGGATGTGGACTTGATGTGACAAGCCTCAGGACCAAGGGCTGCCCATCAGTGTTTGGTCTGCAGAGATAAACAGAACTAACCCTTTACCGCGGAGAGCCTGAGAAGCAGTGGCGCACGCGCGCGTGCAGTTAGGCAGAAGAAGTGGAGAGTGGCAGAATTGCTGTGAGGAGGTAGCAGCCTGCCCTTCTGCCATCTGCGCTCCCAGCAGCCCCTCATGCCGCAGGGACTGGCCCCCAGGCCTCTCCATTGAGCGCCTCTGCCTGGTCCCTGTCCCATTGAGACTGGCTTTGAACTCTGAACACTGAGGTGGCCTTTAGAGTCCTGCCGTGTGACCTTGGGTCCTTCCCCCCCCCCCTGCTCCTTGTAGTTTAGCATGAGAATGACTGTCACTCATGAAGGGTTCTTGTGTGAAATATTTATGGAACAGTCCACGAACTAGGTTTAGGGTTCCACAGAGGGAAACTGGATTGCAGGAAGTTGCCAGCACCGTCCTGCTTCCAAGTTCTAGTGTGTGTTCCCGGCGGGGGTGGGGGTGGTTGTGGCGTTGGTGGCAGCCGGGATTGTCAGGAAGCAGCAGGCAGTTTCCGGATGATTAACTCAGTTCCTGGAGGGCTCTCCCTAGCAGTCAGGGAAGCTTGATCACTAGGCCCCTCTAGGTTTGGCTTCCTCCCTAGCCTCCCCACCTCAGATTTTAAATTTACTCTCCACACTCTGTCTCAGAGTCCTACCTAGGCCCCTGCCACCTTGGGCCCGTGACACCCTGGCAGGCCTCCTAAGCCTGGCTTTGTTCTGTTCACCTGGCTCCAGCTGCACCCGGTTTTGCTTGCAGGTGTTTTCTTTGCACACCTGGGGGAGATTTTAGGTCTCTGCCAAATCATCCCCTGGTAAGAGATTTGGGTCATTTGAGCCCTTTGAAACAGGTGCTGTCGGTGTGTTTCCTGTGTTCAGGGACAGGTCAGCGCCACTTAGTGTGAACCATCCAGCAGTCCAGTGCCCACAACTCAACCAGGCCCAGATCCTCAGCTTGGGGATGAAGCCTTCTGTTTTTTAATACCTGGTGGCTGAGTCAACAACACGGGGACTAGTGTTTGGATAGCAAACACCTAGCAGCAGCCCGGACCCACCCACAGCCACCCTCCTCCTGCCCTGCTGCTGGCAGTAATGTCCTCTGGAAAGGTCAACCAGGTCTGGCTCCGAAATTTTCAGGGCCAGGTGACAAAACACCCTACCTATGTTTGACATGAGTAGGACAGTCTTGCAGAACATGAGACCAAGAACAAGTCCTTTGGAGTGTAGAGCCCAGATGGTGGCACAGACAGCCCAGAAGCATGGGCACCCAGTTGGGCCTCTCTTTGGTAGGAGAGGAGGTTGACTTCCCCACCCCACCCTGGACCATGAATAGCTTTCTCTCTCTGCATTGGTGTTTTGCCATGGGTGTCAGGTGCCCTGGAATTACAGGCAGTTGTGAGCTGCCATGTGGGTGCTGGGAATTGAACCTGGGTCCTTTGAAAGAGCAGTCAGGCCGGGCGGTGGTGGCGCACGCCTTTAATCCCAGCACTCGGGAGGCAGAGGCAGGCGGATCTCTGTGAGTTCGAGACCAGCCTGGTCTACAAGAGCTAGTTCCAGGACAGGCTCCAAAGCCACAGAGAAACCTTGTCTCGAAAAACCAAAAAAAAAAAAAAAAAAAGAGCAGTCAGTGCTCTTAACCACTGAGCCCTCTCTCCTGCCTGATACTTGCATTTCTAAAGGGAACAAACTCCAACTTCTCCTTCCTCTTTTCTCTGTCTCTCTCTTCCCCCTTTCTCTGTAAGCTCACAGAGTTTGAAGCACCTTCCCTCCCTCCTCTCCCAGCTTCCTCGCCCAGCCTCTGCTTCCCCTCCCCTTGCCTGCCCACCCTCCTCCTCCATTTCTTCTTCCTCTTTCCATTACTTTATCTAGGGGAAGCCCTTGACTGGATTGATGTGTAACATTTCCCAGCCATTCATCTGGTGCCATTCGATTTTAATGTTCTTTTCGGTGACACCAGGCTCCTTGGGTTTCCAGAGCCTCTCTGAAGTGACTGGAGTAATGTCTTCCTCACCAGGGGTTGTCCCTTCAGTGGCCTCTGGCTCTGTCCAGATGGTCTCTGCCCACTGGGAGCCTGGGATGAATTCTCATTGTTAGCCCTCAGTCCCTCTCCGTGTCCTCCCCCACATTCAGCTGTCAACCCTGGTGGCCACAGTGGAAAGAAAGTCTCTTCCATTCCCTGGTGACACCCCGTGAGCCCTGGTGACAGAACCAACCTGGCTGGCATTCTCGTTCACCTCACCGCAGGCTGTGCAGCTGGGGACTGAGCAGGGCATGTGAAAGACTCAGGAGAGGAGCTGGGGTACCGTCCTGGTCTCCCCTTGCGTTTTCAAGCAGCAACCAGAAAAATCTTCAGAACAGGCGTGGTGGTGCAGACCTATAATGCCATCACTTGGGAGGTGGACGCAGGAGAATTGCCACAAGTTGGAAGTGAGTCGGGGTTTATATGAGACTCTCAAAAACAAAACTCACAAGAACAACGCATGTTCCTGTGGTTGTAGCTGTGTAGGATGTTTGCCTAGCACTGAAGGTTTAAATATGTGTGTGTAAGCATATGTGACTAAACTCTTCGCTGAGGATGGTATCCAGGCCCTCAGCATGACCTCACAGGTGTCCCTATCTCCCTCCAGCTCTTGTCCCCAGTTCCACACAACAGGGAAGTGTCTTGTGTTCCTGAAAAGACACATTCCCCTTGGCGTCTGGAGAGGGGGATGCAGGGAGGCCATAGCATAAAGTGAGGGTAGGGGGCAGGCTGAAGGCGTGGCAGGAAGGGAGAGGGCACTGGCTAAGTCAGTAGCCTGGCTCAGGATGGCAGGACAGGAGTCAGGGGTCTCAACTTTTCTTGTAGTTATTTGAAGGGCATTTCAAAGTCTGGGGTAGGCCTGACCTAGGCGCTTGCATGTATTCTCTTGGGTTCACGGGAAATCTCCTAAGTGAGGCCTGGGGAAGGTGGCCCAGTTGCCTCGGAACTTATCCATGGCCTCAGTGCACAAGGAGAGCCCCGAGCAGAGCAGAATTCCCTAGAGAGCGAGAGAGAAGGATTCCTGTTCTGAAGGGGTAGGCCAGGGCCTGATTACCACGACTACCACCGCTGGGAGGAGCTTGACTCTTGCCACCACCCACCTGGAGGGGGAGGGGGGAGATGAGGGCCAAGCTGCACTGTTATGTTGGGGATATACTCACACCCGAGACGTTACCCTTGAAGTGCCCAGGACCCCACAGAGCAGTGAGTCCAAAACAGTACAGAAGAAGGAGGAACTCGGTGTGCATGCCATGAGAGGTGGGCCGTGGGAGACCAGGTGGCATCCCCAGGGAGGAAGCCGCTAAGGGCTTGGGATCACCCCAGCAAGCCAAGCTGGCCAGTCTACATGCTGAGCTGAGCACGAGACCTACCAAGCTGTGCCCACATTGTGACTTCCCCTCTGCCTGCAGCAGCTGGGCTGGGCGGGCCCTGGACAGCTGGTGCCCTGGCAGGTCTGAGTACCCCTGCCTTTCCACCCCACTGTTTAGGCTATGTAGCGTGTTTTGATACCCGCCGTGCGGATGGGGAACACTGGTCTGCTTAACCCTGTTTGTGCTCCGCAGTGGGCAGGCAGAAAAAGAAACTATAGCCCGTCCTGCAGACCCAAGGGGCAGGTCGCAGCTTGCCCACAGGGTCTGATTACTCGGAAGGTTTTATTTTGAAATTGCCAAACTTGACTGACTGGGGAAGCACCCTCATGGATCCAGCACATTTGCTGCCCCTTGCTCCCTGTCATGTGGTTCTCCTGAGTCATTTGAAACTGGATTGTGTGAGGCTTCACCCACAAGTATCTGGTAGGAGCCAGGGTTCCCCACTCGGTATCATGATCGTAACTAGAAATCACGGTACCGTCCATGACATCCCCCAATTTGAGTTTTCCCAGTTGTCCTCCGAAAATGTCATTTGTGCCTCTTTCCTGTATGCGCATTACATCTGGTTTTCTTTCTTTGGCTTTTAATTCAGAACAGGCCCCCTGTTCTGTGTGTGGGGTGTGTATGTGTGACATTGACTTTGAAGAGTCTATGCAAACCAGCTGTGTTACAGAACGGGCTCTGGATTTGCCAGATTGAATACCTTCAAGTTGTTTACCGTCTCAGAACTCCTTCATGGTATCCAGGAAAACCGTGAGGGGCGGGGCATCTATGGTTGGAGGCGTGGCCTATGTGCTTACCTCCTGTGAGAACTCCCCTGAACATCCCTTCGGGGTATCCAGGAAAACCGTGAGGGGCGGGGCATCTATGGTTGGAGGCGTGGCCTGTTCTTACGTCCTGTGAGTCATGAGATCGTCCCTCTGGCTTTAGTAACTTATTTATAACTGGCCTCAGCTGACCGTAAAGGTTATCTGGCTGGATCCACAGCGTACCTGGATGGCTGGCCGTGTGCGGTCTTCATTTCACGGACGGGAGTCTGAGAGGTTGAAGCTGGGCCCACATTCAGGCTATGAGGCAGCCGTGGACTAAGGCTGCAGGGGCAGCTGGGGACTGGATAGAGTCACCCAAGTCCAGCCCTGAGCCTAAGATTAGGAATGCAATCTAATGCAATCTAGCCATGGTTTTGAGCTTTCGTGACTGAACCCAGGTGCTGGGGGTCCCTACCCTGAATGGTCTCATCAGGCCGATTGGTCATTTTTAACTCTGCTCTCGCCTCATTCATCAGCTGTCCACCACTTCCATGTCTTTCTCCACCTTCTAACCTGCACCTTGCACAAGATGAGATCCAGGAAGTGAGACTAACCACACCTGTTAGAGCAGAGTCCAAAGGTTCCCGTTCCAAGCTGCGTCTCCTGGCCTTTTTGTAGTCCCTGAGCCCTTTGGTGCACTCTGCATTTCTCTACTCTTTTTTTTTTTTTTTTAAATTTTTTTTGTTTTTTTCGAGACAGGGTTTCTCTGTGGCTTTGGAGCCTGTCCCGGAACTAGCGCTTGTAGACCGGGCTGGCCTCGAACTCACAAAGGTCCGCCTGCCTCTGCCTCCCGAGTGCTGGGATTAAAGGTGTACGCCACCACCGCCCGGGCATTTCTCTACTCTTTTGTCAGAACTTCGGGGTGTGGGGAAGGAGATGCGATTCAAGTGGACCGTGGGGACTACTGCGGTCCTAGCGCCTGTGGCTGGCGAAGACCTGTGTGTGGGCGTGAGGCCACAGCCTCTTGGGCACGAAGGCCATGATGAGAAGACAAGCACTTTCTGGGGCTTGTGAGGAATCCCAGACTTCGGGCATGCATGTGTGACAGCTAATCTTCTTCAGGTGTCATTGTGAGGTCTACAGTGTTGTTAGTCCTCCCAGCATTCCTGAGGATCTGGTCCAAGTACGAACCGAGGCCCCGTGGTCTCTGGTCTTGCCTTTTCCTTCCAGGCTGACATCCCTGTGCTCTGATCTCTAAGAGCACAAGCCTACACTGTAGGCTTTCCCCGCAGCTGCTTCCTCCAGGCTCATCTTATTGTGTTCCTCTGAGGTCCAGCCTTTCTTAGAGGCATGGGCAGTCCCTTTTGCCTCTCCTCGGGATATCCCAAGGATATTTTGGAGGGAGTAACCACTTGCTTCCTGGCTGCCCGGCAGTTTAGACCTGAAAATAATCACACAGAAACTATATTAATTAAAACAGTGCTTGGCCCATTAGCTCTAGCCTCTTATTGGCTAACTCTTACATATTAATTTAACCCAATTTTATTAATCTGTGTATTGCCACGTGGCTGTGGCTTGCCGGCTAAAGTTTTGACCTGTGTCTTTCTCCTGTGGCTCCATAGCATCTCTCTGACTCCACCTTCTTTATCCCTGCATTCAGTTTATTCTCCCCACCACCCCCTAGCTAAATTCTGCCCTGTTATAGGTTCAAAGCAGTTTCTTTATTCATTAATGGTAATCATAGCACACAGAGGGACATCCCATATCACCAGGTAATTAAGAGTAATCTTGGTTTGATTCAAAAGCAACTCCTTTACAAGGCTTTTCCCCTGCTTCTTTACTTTGTTTTTATTTTTTATTTTTTTATTTTTCGAGACAGGGTTTCTCCTTAGCTTTGGAGCCTGACCTGGAACTAGCTCTTGTAGACCAGGCTGGCCTTGAACTCAGAGATCTGCCTGTCTCTGCCTCCCGAGTGCTGGAATTAAAGGCATGTGCCACACTGCCCTGCGTCCCCCCTGCTTCTTTTCCTTCTTTCCTTCCTTCCTTTCTTTTTTTCTCCCTTGGACAAGGTCTCGTGTAACCCAGGCTGCCATCACTTGCTCTACTTTCCAGGTGCCGAGATTACACGTATGCACCATCACATTCCAGGCTTTTTGTTTGTTTGGTTTTTTTCCAGACAGGGTTTCTCTGTGTAGCCCTGAATGTCTGGAACTCACTCTGTATACCATGCCTGCCTCAAACTTGCAGAGATCTGCCTGCCTCTGTCTCCTGGGTGCTGGAATTAAAGGTGTGTGCCACTATTCCCGGCTCCAGGCTTGTTTTAATCAAAGTAATGCACCGGCATTCGTGTTTACATCAAACCTGTGGGCTTAGGAAGAACCAAGCTGTGTCAGATGCCTGCCTGCTGCTCCCCCCCACCCCAGCCTGCAGCTCCCCCTCACCCCAGCCTGCAGCTCCCCCCACCCCAGCCTGCAGCTCCCCCTCACCCCAGCCTGCAGCTCCCCCCCACCCCAGCCTGCAGCTCCCCCTCACCCCAGCCTGCAGCTCCCCCCCACCCCAGCCTGCTGCTCCCCCTCACCCCTGCCTGCCTACCTGACCCCAGAACTGCAGCTCCTCCTGGCTCTCATTCACCTCCATGTTTTGAAGGAATATCCCTTACTGTTTGTCTCCCAGTTGTGGGTACCATCTGGACTCCTGCCCCATTGTCTTGTAGATGAGGTCTCTCTAATGTCCCATCACGTTTTCCTTCTTTCCTTTCCGCTGTCACACTTTTGGGTCAGTAGTGCTCACTGCTGAACTGAGCACCAAGCTGTAATTACTTCATTGATTCTTTCAAAAAGGGATTAAGGGGCTGCCGAAAGTGCTGACTGCGCTCCCAGGGACCATAGTTCGGTTCCCAGCACCCACATGGAATGTCAACCTGTCTGTAGCTCCAGTGCCAAGGGATCTGATGCCCTTCTGTTCTCTGAGGGCACTTTTGACAATTATTTTATTATTTTTCATGTATGGTGCAAATCGCCCATACATGAAAAATAATAAAATAATGGTAAAGAGTGTTAATTATGGTCTCTGAAGGTCTCACCAAGTGACTTTTTTCTGTCCCTGTCTCAGATTCCTCCCAGAACACCAAGAGGTCGGGAACGATCTGTGTGGTGTTTTCTCTGTCACCTCAGCAATGGTTGTGTTTTCATTCCCAGGCACTGGCGCTGGTGTGGCTTGTCAGCAAGATTCCTTAAAACCTTCTCAAAACAAACGGGAACTTTGTTGTTGGTTTTTAATTGTTCATTGTGTGTATGTATGTGATGCGTGTGTGTGTGTGTGTGTGTGTGTGTGTGTGTGTGTATACTCGTGCAATTGCGTAGCCATCAGGTGTCCTGCTTTGTCACTGTCTACCTTATTTCCTCGGTGAGGTCACTCCCTGAGCCTGCATCAAGCCTGGCAGCCACAGGCTCCAGTGATCTTTTCTCCGTCCCCCTCACCCCAGCACTGGGTTCCAGGTACAGGTTACCATCCCCATTGTCTTGTGTAGGTTCTGAGGTTTTAAGTCAGGTCCTCATGCTGGCACAGCCAGTAAGTACTCTTACCCACTGGGCCATCTCCCCAGTTCAGGCTAGCCTGAACTCATTGTGTAGCCAAGGATGACCTTGACACGTGGGTCTTCCTTTCTCTACTTCCCAAATGCTGGGATTACAGGCATCAATTCATCCTATAAATGAAAATATAGCTTGCTTTGCTGTTTGACATGCTTTTATAAAATGATTCTGTGCTCTCCTAGTGCCTTTCCTGGGGGCCTACCGCTCCTTGTTCTCGTTCTCGGCCAACTTCATTGTACTGGCAGTTTTCTTATTTGTTGCTTCTTCTGTGATCTAAGGATCTTGCTCACTATCACCCCAGAGTGTATGGGTGCTGGCTAGCACACTGTAGGCACTCATCAATTATATGCCAGCATTTGCATATCGTATCAAAGTACAAGACTGAGCTCAGGCTGTGATTCCATCAAGTTTCTGCCCTGTGAGCCTGAATTTGCTCATGTCCCTTCTCTTTCTAACTTCCTTGTTGGGTTTGGGGTTTCTTCCCTGGTCTGGTTTCATTCCACCCCCCACACCATTGGCCTGCACAGACCGAGTGCTCAGTAGAGACAGAGACTTGCTCAATCAGTCAATCAATCAATAAGCCAGTCAGTTTGCTCCTGACGCCTCTCCTCTCCCAGCATTTTTCAATACCCAGCATTAGCATGATCAGAAGGGAAAACAGCCATTGTGTAAAGGTGACCCCGTTCCAGGTTTATGACTCATTGGATTCTGGAAGATAGGAGGAGGGAGAGAAGACAAGATGAAGGGGAGCCAGGGACACTCACCTGCCATCTCTGAGGACAATTGGGGAGCTGTTTGGTCACCAATGTGTGAACATTGTCTCACTCTGGAGCTGGACATCAGCCAGGCACTGCCCAATGCATGACATTGGCCAGCTGCAGGAAAGAGGGAGGTTCCAGTCCAAGCCCAGGGCAGCCGTACTTCCCTCCCTTCTACCAAGAATGGGTTCTGGCTGTGTTGCCCAGACTGGCCTTGAATGCCTGTGCTAAATAAAGCAAAGCTTCTGCCTCAGCCTTCCAAGTAACTGGGACTTACTGCTCACCACCCGGCAGGGTGTTCTCTATTCTCTCTAAGGGTCTTGGGCCTTGGATGACTCAGCAAAGCCTAGCTCTCTCATGGTGTATGAAGAAGCAAGCCTCTGCCCACACGGCCTCCTCCATCCGAGAGAGACGCCAACCCAACAGTTGGTGTCCAGTGTCAAGACCCGCCCCACCCTCTCAGTCTCCTGGACTGAGGCCCAGCCTGATCAACTGGGGACCCAGGACTGTTTCTCAGTCATTCTACACAGTTACCCTGTTCAGGGCACCCCGCTGTGCTACCTGACAGCCGGCACAGTAGACAGGGCCCATTGCCCCTCAGGCCCTCCTCCTCTTGTGTACCCCTGTACCCTGGGACAGTGCTCTCAGATGCCCAGGAGAGCATCTCACCCTCCGCCCCACTCACCCAGGCTGCTGTAGTGACTGCAGCCAGGGCCTAGGCATTTGGGGTGTGCTGTGAGTTTGGGGGAGCCTTTACAGCGTTCTTCTTTCCCCGGTGGGATGGAATGTGTTCTCACACTTTCAGAAATTAACTTGCAGCTCTCAGCCTTTCCACCCCCAGGAAGGATAGAAGGAGAAAAGAAGAAAGGGTTGGCATTGTCCTCGTGATTGGCACCTCGTGTGAATGAGGGGTCACCGCTTTGGGCTGCTCTTTTTCAAGCGCTCCTCTCTCTCCTGCACGCTGCATTCACGCTGGAACATTCTTTCTTTAAAGCTTGTGTCTTTCTCTCCCCCGCCCCTTTGTCTCTGCTCGCCTTCCCTTGGCTCTTGCCTTTCATTCTCAGCTCTCCCCACCTCCCCGGGGATCGCTCTCCTCTTCTCACTCCTTTTTCCTCCCTTTTCTTCTATTCAGTTCCCCATTTCTTTTCTTTTGCCTCTCTCTCTTTTTCTTTCAAGTCTTCTTTTTCCCTTTTGAATAGCGCTTCTGTTTCCAAGGGGTGGGAGAAGTTGGAGAAGTGGGCTGGTAAGGGCTTTTTCCCTCCGTTGCACTGTGTGCACAGACCTCCTTCTGCAGACACGGGTATGTGCCAGCCCCATCTCGGAGAGGGCAGAGAATTCGGAAAGGTTCCCATTGGACAAGACGCACCTGTTGTCCCAGATAAGGAACCCCAAGTCCTTCAGCCAGGGAAGTCCAGCACGGCCCTGAGACCAAGGTCAGAGGTGAATACAGATCCCTCAAACTTGACTGGAGCCTGCTTTTAGTCTTCCTGACCCAGAGGGGCCTTAGTGGAGACATGGAGACCTTCACTTGGGCTGAACTCAAGAAGGTCAAGTCACGTGTGCATGACAACTGTCTAGCGGTGATTCCCCAACCACATTGACACACCTCCTCCTGCAGAAGCAGCTGGGCCCACATTAGCTAGACCTGGGATGGGTCTGTCCTCCACATGGGTACTCTCTCTGTGTAGACCTGTTTGCTGAATATGAAAGTGAGTCCCTCCTGAGAGCTACAGAGTATCTGCTGAGTACTGACTCCATGCCTACAGAGTCCACATGGGCACCATTGCTGTGGCCGGAGTGGCCTTGGCTCTTCTCCAGGTGTGTTCAGGTTTCAGTTCCCTGTCTCAGGATTATTACAAATCCA
The DNA here is from genome assembly GCA_028555095.1 of Dicrostonyx torquatus. Classification (NCBI taxonomy): domain Eukaryota; kingdom Metazoa; phylum Chordata; class Mammalia; order Rodentia; family Cricetidae; genus Dicrostonyx; species Dicrostonyx torquatus. The sequence goes on along the minus strand of JAQHUG010000572.1, from coordinate 194,005 downwards.
GGTTCTCCATGCAATGTTCTCGTTAACCCCCTGGCTGGACCCTATAGAACCTACAAAACCCTACTTAGGCACCACCTCCCTGCTTGATTCCCCAGGTTGTGTCAGTCATATCTCTGTATTCTCTCATAGGTCCCAGCTAACTGTGGGAGTCACCCTGCTACTGTGACTACTTGGGGAAGGGTTGGACGGCCATCTTTGTCCTAATGAAATCAAAAGAGAAAGAATGTTGTGCCTAATCTCAGCCACTCCAAAGTGACTTTAAAAGTTTTGAGTCTAGAAAGCTGAAAGTTGGCTTCAAGGACGGGGCAATTGACACCCTGGGGTGGAGGCTCAGTGACCTTAGCAGAGAGGTCAGTGTAGAATCTGCCGAGATGGCTTCCCTGAGGCCGCCCAGCAGGACAGAGGCAAGGCTTGAGCCAGGGGACCTTGGATACAGGAGGCAAAAGGCTGAGGGATGGGGCAGCAGAGCAGCAAAGTCTGCTGACAGACAGTAGTGACCTTTCAGAAGGAGGGCAGAGGTCACAGAGCCCAGTGCAGGGGGCCGTGGACAACCCTGTTCATGGTCATGTGGAGGAAAGAAAAGAAGTGGGCATTGCCTGGGCTGTGGCCTGCTGTGGTACCAGAGGGAATCTGGAGACAGGAAAGCAGTTGGCAGATACTGGAGCCAGTTTTTTCCAGATGGAACCTATCCTGCTGACCCAAACTGATTTCTTCATGGAGGAGGGAGGACTTCTGTCTGCCCATCCATCCTGAAGATGCTACCTGTCCTGGATCCTGTGCATGTGGCCAGTGGGGGCTCAGGATAGCCAGCTTGCCATTGGGAGGAGGGAGGCTTGGGCTGCTGTAGTCAAGGTGACATGAGAGGAGGACTTGGCCAGGATGTCACACACCTATCTCCAAACCTGTGGGTCCCAGCTACCAGAACCTCCCAGAGACAACCCTGTGTGTTCCTTCTGGGTTTGTTGGCGTGTGAACTGAATTTTTCATTAGCAAAAGTAGACACAGGATCCTGGATACTGATCATAACCAGTTGGGTGAATGACAGTGTCCCATGAGGTAGGGCCCATCCCTGTCCTCAGGCCTTTTTTTTTCAAGACAGGGTTTCTCCGTAGCTTTGGAGCCTGTCCTGGAACTAGCTCTTGTAGACCAGGCTGGTCTCGAACTCACAGAGATCCGCCTGCCTCTGCCTCCCGAGTGCTGGGATTAAAGGCGTGCGCCACCACCGCCCAGCTGTCCTCAGGCCTTTAGTCAGGAAACCAACCATTTCCTCCCCAGCAGAGAACTAGAGCAGAGCCAAGGAAAGCAGAAGGTAGCAGAAGGGAGAAGACAGGCACCAGAGAGCATAAGTGAGCAGGCTCCTCTGGGGTCCCTGGGAGACAGAGCGTCACTCAGAGGAGGGTGGCACTGGAGAGGGTTACTGTGACACCTACTGTGTGTGGGCTCTGAGACTGTTCCCTGGGGATACTCAGGATTTGTGCCTTAAGGACTTGGTAGAGACAAATGTGGCCAGGGTGACCCCTTCCCCCAGTGGAGTCCTCCTGCCTGTGGGCTTTGCAGCCTGGGACTAAGTAGGGCGGCCACTGCTTCCTGGTGCTACCAGCTTCTTGGGACACCTGGGAAATCCCACCTGCCAGGGCAGGTGTGGGTGACCTTCAGGTTATTCTGGTTTGGGCAAAAACATTTCCAAGCATTGCAGCAGGGCGCCTATAAGGCGGTAAATACCTCTTTCATGATGTGCGCGGCGGGTGGGCATGGGGGGTTGGAAGCCAGAGGACAATTTTGTGGAGTCAGTTCTCTCTGTCTTGGGATGTGGGGATCAAATCCTGCCTTGAGGATGAGGCTGCAAGTGTTTTTAACTGAGCCATCTTGCTCTCCCTACCTCTTTAAGATCTGGCACCAAAGAGACAGCTCCTCCAGGAACTGGCTGCGTGGCCATGGAATTACCAAAGTCAATAATTGCAAACACTCACGGGCCATTGGGGTTTGTTCACCTTGGCCGCCAAGCGGGTGTTCCTGCTGCACCCGCTGAAGGAGTCAGAAACTCTAGATTCACCCCAAGCCAGGCTCAGTGCTTCACAGTGGGCTGTCTGGTTTTATCTGTCTGTCCATCTTATCAATTTTAAGATAGTTCAACTAGTCCAGGCTGTCCTAGAGCTCAGTGTGTAGTCCAAGCTAGCCTTGAACTCCAGATCCTTCCCTCGTAACTCTCTGAGTCCTTGGACTGCAGGTGTGGGTGGCCTGTCACACCTGGCTCCAGCCTGCTTTTCTAATGACTTTTACAATCGTGCCCCCATCTTTTGGGGATTATATAAATGACGTAGTGTTGCACACAGCCCACTCATCCTCCGTCTGATTTAAAGCGTCTCTAAATGACTTATAATAATACCTACCACAATGTCATTGCTGCATGAGTCGCTGGTGTGCTGTGCTGTTTAGGGGATAACGACGAAGGAAGGAGCCTGCCTGTGTGCAGCACAGACGCAGCCATCTAGGCCTAAGTGCACAGCACACATCTGACAGCAGAATGGCATCGCTTGCCCTGATTGTCTCCTCCTCTTCCTGCTCAGGGCTTTGGATACATTGTGCTAGCTAACAATATACTCAGTCAGTATGTGGCTGAGGAGCTGCTTTTGTTGTTGTTTGGCTTGGTTGTGAGGTTTTATTTGTTTTAAGACAGGCTCTCCCTGTGTGGACCTGGCTAGACTGCAGAGATCCTCCTGCTTCTGCTTCGAGAGTGCTAGGACCATAGAGGTGTACCACCACACTTGCTTTCTGCTCTTTTGAGACAGGGAGGTTCTCGGTAGCCCAGGCTGGCTGCACATTAATGGCAATCCTGCACCAACCTTTTAGGTGTGAAATACCATGCCCAGCTTCCTCCATAACCTTTAAAAACATTTTTAAAATATTTATTTATTTATTATGTATACAATATTCTGTCTGTGTATATGTCTGCACGCCAGAAGAGGGCACCAGACCTCATTGTGAGCCACCATGTGGTTGCTGGGAATTGAACTCAGGACCTTTGGAAGAGCAGGCAATGCTCTTAACTGCTGAGCCATTTCTCCAGCCCTAAAAACATTTTTTTAAAAAATAAAACAAACTTAAAAGAATATCTTTCTTTACGGTTTTCTACAGTTTTTTTTTTTTTTTTTTTGGTTTTTTGAGACAGGGTTTCTCTGTAGCTTTGGAGCCTGTCCTGGAACTAGCTCTTGTAGACCAGGCTGGTCTCGAACTCACAAAGATCCGCCTGTCTCTGCCTCCCGAGTGCTGGGATTAAAGGCGTGCGCCACCACCGCCCGGCCTACTACAGTTCTTTACAATTTCGTATGTACAGCATCCTGATCATCTTTATCCCTAACTTCCTCCGACATCCCCTAACACGTCCTCCTGACATCCCCTAACGTCCCCCCACACACACACCTTCATGTCCTTTTGTCATGTTCTGTTTGTTTTCTTTGTTTTGTAACATACTCAGTGGAACTGGTGCTGCCTGCTTTGGGATGCTGACTGATCCTGTCAGCTTGACCTTGTGCGTGTGACCTTGACTTCATGAACACACGAAGCCATGTCACGTCCAGATGATGGCTTCACCGCGCTACTAACTTTTACATTCTGCAGTGTTCCCTAAGTCTTGGGGAGGCAGATAAAGCCAATTTTTATTATTTGTTTATTATTTTGTGAGTTTGTGTGTTTGTAGATCAGAGGCCAACTTGCAGAAATCTGTGTTCTTCTACCAGGTAGGCCCCAGGGATCGAATTCAGGTCCTTAGGCTTACTGACAAGCACCTTTACCTGCTGAGTCATCTCACCAGCCCTCTGAATATTTTCAACCCATTGTTCCTCAAGCCCTCCCATGAAGATACTATGATACAAAGAGTCAACTCTACAAATGGCTGTACAGTCTCCTAAAATCAGCCGCCTGGGACTCCGAGCTCTGAGAAGCAATACTTGAAAACTGTTCTGAACCTTTCTGTGTCTCTGCTTCCCCACGGACTCGTCAGGATTAAGTGAAATAATGCATTTAGAGTGCGCGGGCTGGCACTATTTCTCAGGGCAGCTGGCCAGTCTGCTACCACTAGCGCTGGCACTCGCCGTAAGAACAAGAGCAATGTGTGCACAGTCCATGCCAGGCCAGCGCAGCCCCTGGTAGGGAGAATCCAGTGGTGTCAGGCTGGAAGGGACTTTGTAAACCGTGGCGGTGAATGGATATGCTCATGCTCATTTCTTACTCGACCTGTCTTTGTGTGTATGTGGTGTCTGTGTGTGTGTCTGTGTGTGCATGTACACGCGCGCTCCTTCAATCACTCTTCACCGTTTTGTTTCTTCTACTTTTTTTTTTCTTTCTTTTTTTGAGACAAGCTCTCTCATTGAACTTAGAGTTTTGACTAGACTAGGTGGCCATCAAACCCCAGGGACCTTCCTGGCTCCACCTCTATGTCTGGCTCTTTATGTGTGTTCTGGGGATCCAAGCTCAGGTCCTCATGCTTGCACAGTACGTTTTTTATAGACTGAGCTTCCCCCAGTAAAGCTGCCCTCTTTCTGAGTACCAGAAGCTGAGCTAACCTAACTTAGCCCTCAGACCCCACAGCAAGGAGAGTCCGGAGGGAACCCTCCCACCTCCAGGGAAGGCCAGGCAGTCACTTGGCTTAAGATCAAAAGATCACTGACTGTAAAAGTCATTTGGGCATTTAGGCCACACCCTTGCATCTCAAAGTCTGCATCTGGACACACACACAGGAAGAGCCACCACCCTGCTCCCTCTCAGGAACTCCAGTGTGCCATCCTTTGTAATTCAGAGAGAAGAAAAGCAGTTGTTTCCTCTCTGGGCATCTCCCACCCACATCCATCAGCCTGCCTTCCTCCAGATACCTACCCTTGAGGCTATCTCCCGGGGCTTGCTTACTTCCTCTCTTCCAAGTTCCCTGCTTACCTTTCGGCAGCCGGCAGTAGCCAGGCTGTCTTAGCCCTTTCCTCTGTTAGTATCTGGTACCTGCAGACCCAGCAGCCCGCAGTGCGCATGCCCTAATGACAGTGACGCGACCCCAGCCTCCTCCTGCTCCTTCATTGCTCATATATGCGTGTCGTCGTCCCCCCCCCCCCGCAGACTGTGGGGTTGAGGACAGCACGCATGAACTTGGGGCCCTCCACTTCTTGCTTCCCCTCATCTTCCTGTATGGAAGTGATTGTACCGGGTCTGTGCCCTTGGTTCCCTGTGTGGCTAGTGTGTGTATCTGGCTTCTGCCCGTGCCCACTCCAGCTCTCCCGCCCCCTGGAGACCAACATCACGCTTCTCTTGGCTAAACCCAGACCTGACTTGGGCGTGTGGGTGATTGCAAAATAAATGCTGATACCAGTGCAGGCTCGGCTTGGAGAGGCGGTACTGTCACGGGCTGTGCAAGGATGGAGGCCCCGGATGAGTCATTGATGCTGTGAAAAAGGGGAGGGCTCAAGGCCAGGCCACACTCCTCCCTGCCCTCCAACCTCAGCACTTCTCTGTCTGCTGCTCTCCTCTGTACTGACCTTCCTCCACCCTGTGTCTGCGGCATCTGTCTGAGTGGCAGCTTCCTCAGGTCTCCTCACCCACCCTCCTGGAGTGTGTCCCACATCAGTTGCATCGTCCAGTGGGCTTCTGTTCCACTTCCCGACCATCTAGAAAGAAGAAATCATGTTCCATGGATAGGTCAGGTGACGAGGCCCACACAAGCCAGCGTGGCAGGAAGGGGCAGATGTCAGTCTAATGCTACAGCTCAGGTCAATTCTGTTGTCTCCCACAGTGCTGGTTTACAGGGAAGAACATTCCCGATCCCTTAAATGGGGTGGGAGAAACGTACTTTGTCCTGTTGGGGCATACCCCATACTCATTTCCTGTCTGATTTGCCTTTTCTGGTTTGTGACTTTTAATCTTGTCCCTAATAAACTGTGAGGTCCCTGATATTGAAGATCTTTGTGACCTACCAGCGCCTACCTGTCCCTTGGAATAGGTAATGGCATTGGCGGTGATAATGACAACAATGGCTCGCATCCCTCCCTGCATACAAGCCTTAGCTGCAGACTGCAGGCAGCATTTCCCCCACTGCTTTCATAAAGCAAGGCATGAGGTTAGACCCAGCCACTTCACCTAGGGTCCTCGGCCAGGCCACTCAGCTCCTCTCTGCCTCATTTCCTCCTTCCTTTCCTGTCCTGATTCCTTCCTTCCTTCCTTTCTTTCTGAGACAAGTTCTTGTTACAGAACCATGGCTGGCCTGGAATTTATTTCGTAGCCCAGGCTAGTCTTCAACAGTCCTCTAGCCCGAATTTCCTAAGTGCCAGGGTGACAGGCACGCGCCATTATGCCCAACTTGTGGAAGGGGTCTTGTTACCAAGGTGCCATTCTACACCCATGACCTCAGAAGGTAAACACCTGGCTTACAGCCTCTCCCCCAGGAGCCACCTGCTGGAGAATGCCCAGCTCCAGATGGCAGAACTGGGAGAAGACAGACACCTCCTGCTCATTTGCAGAGGGAGGCCCTGACCTTGCTGGCTCCTCCCAGGACTTCTCCCCTAGCATCCTCTGGGCCCTGGGAGCCCAGGACTCAAGACTGAAGGATCTCAGCCAGCTCCTTGTCATGCAATGGTACTCAGCTACTGCCAGGTCTCTCATGGCCCTTGGGCACCTTCATCTTACTCCATGTCACCAGGGGACTTGATACCATTTCTACCAACCGATCTGTCCTGTGTTGATTTGAGATTCCAAGCCACCGGCATAATCGGCTTGCTCTCCTTTCTGTGGTAAATCCGTTCCTGGACCTTTGTTTCTGATCAGTTCAGATTAAGCACAGCAGTGTAGTGGCCTAGAGGAGGCTGGGCTCAGGACTGCTGTGTCTTGGAGTGCAGGGAGAAGTGGGGTCTATAAAGGAAGCCCAAGCCTATCCACACTGGCCATGGGACTCAGACAAACAGCAGTCCCTCCTCTCAGTTTGTCTGTCTGTAAAATAAAAACACAGATGTCCATCTCCCCGTCTAGCCCCTAGTAGGAGCTCAGTCTGTGGGAGCTGGAAGGACACTGGGAAGAAACCCTCAATCCCACCTTCTCCCACCCCCACCCAGGAGAGGGAGCCCTAGGTGTCCTGCACGCCAGACACATGCTCTGCTACTAGGCCACACCCCCATCCCTGAAAAAAGTGCATCTTGAAGAATTGGTGATTTCTACCACCTGTTTGTGCGGGCAAGCTCTGGCTCCATTGAGAATTCAGGAAGACAAGGTTTCTCTGTGTCTCCCTGGCCTCTGCCTCCCAAGTGCTGGGATTAAAGACCTGCACTGGTTCTTAAAGCCAGGTGGGCCTGGGAGAAGGGCCTCAGGCTGTTGGGTTGGGTTTCCCTGAGAACAGTGAATTCCTGCCTTATACAGCATCCTGGGAGATTCTGGGCCTGTCTGAGCCTTGCTCTATCCTGAGGGTACCTCAGGCTACTCTAGGGGGCCTCTTCCTGCAGGCCCCACCCCCAACTATGTCAAAGAGGGAACACTCTCTAGCAGGCAGAGGGTCTGTCCTTGAGGGAGGTTTCCTTCCTCCTGGCAGTCCAGGGGCTTTGACCCTTTGGCTCATGGGAAGGGAGGCTGGGACTAAACTGGAAGAGCCAGGCCAAATTGACTAGGGTTTCTATTTTCTCTTTTCTTTTCTTTTTATTTTTAAGCAAGAGATAAATAAATGTCACTCCGAGATGACAAGAGACCATTGGAGGAGATAAAAGGAGAGTAAAAGGGGCAGAAGGGCCAGCAGCAGAGGACACGGGGGAGAGCTGGACTCTACACTGTGATGGTGAGGGAAATGAAAGAGGAGAGAAAGAGAGGAGATGGGAAGGCAAGACCAGACCGAGTGGCAGAGCGGAGGACGGGGTTGCCATGGAAACGGAAGAGGGGAGGAATGGAGGGAGAGGAAGACAGGATGGAGAAGACAGAGGACTCTGCAGAGGAGGGGCCTGACAGGCTAGGTGACAGGAAGGGAAGCCGTGAGAGGTCCTTTCGACCAGATAGGCTAGCAGAGGAGGAAAAAAGTGACCCTGAAAGCCGATCCTGTACAGATCTGAGTAGAGAGACCCTGGGGAGCCTGTTTCACCCTGCCCGCAGGGACTGCCTTAGTTTCTGGATCTGTGAGGTGGAAATGTCCCCTACTCCTGGAGGACTGCTCAGGGGTACTCATGGAAGGGCCTGGCAGAGTTCAAACCCAGTGAGTGCTCCTGTCTGCCAACGCTCATTTGTGATTCTTATCTTTGCCCCCTGAACTTGGGAGCCAGAGTTTTGTTTGTTTTCCCTGTTCCATTTAGCTGGAGATGTGGGAGGGCCTGGCAAAGATGGCATCTTCTTTGGTGAGCACATGTGTGCTTTTTACTTCCGGAATTAGAAGGAAGACATGGAGCCTTCCAGAAACAGAAGGCCTGCTGTCCCTCCCCATGGGGAGAGGAACTGGTCCTGCCACTCAAGGAAAGGGAGGCCAGTCTGGGCTTTCCACAGGGCAGCTTGCCAAGCTGCGCTCCTCAACAACCTATTTCTCCAGAGTCTGTGTGCTCACCGGGCTCTGCTGGGGTGAGCAAATGGCAAGGTGTCTCCCTGGGGCAGTGTCACCTAACTGGGATGACAGATGCGAAGTCAGTAATTGTCCTAATAATAATTAGATCATCAACAAGCCCTTAAACATTATGATAGGGTCCAAGAAGGAAAAAGGAGTGTTGTGGGGGGTTTTGTTTGTTTATTTTTTGAGACATGATTTTGGTGTGTAGCCCTGTGAACCTGGAGTTTATATGAAACCCAGGGACTGTCCTTGAACTCCCAGGTGCCAGGATTGCAGGTGTGCACCGCCACACCTGGCAAGGAAAAGTATTAGAAAAGGATTTAAACTTGAACTTGCTGAGAACTTAGAGGGTGGGGCCTCAGCAGGTGGGGTGGAACGGGGAAGATTGCCTGCAGATGTGACACTCGCTAGTAGAAGGCTGCGGAACAAGGAAGAGCATTCCTGGCACGAAGGACTCTATGTCTCTTGCAGGCAAGGTCTGTGATGGAAAATGAAAGCAGCGTACAGTGAAGTGGCCACACGGGCCCAGATAAACCAGGCAGGTTCACGGGTGCTTTGATCACCAGCACAATGCGAAGTGAATGTGGGCTCTCGATCCATCGGGCTTGGCATCTTGCCCTGCCTGATCCGTGTCACTTGTTTGGGGGCCCTCCCTCCCCATATTCTGCCCTTACAGCCCTTCGCGTTAGGAGGCAATGCCCTGCTCAGAATGCTGAGGCGGGAGTCATTTTAATGTATTGGAGGAAAGCATACTAGGTCTCAGATTCCCAGGTTAGTTTGCGAGTATGGCACAGGAGTCTTAGGGCTTTGCTTCCCACCTCTGTGAGGAGTTCCAGCCCTGCAGTGAAGATCCTGAAACTGGGCAAAATGGTTAGAGGAAAGGGTTTCCACCAAGGGCCAGGGTGAAGTGCGTGTCCATCCTTTGCAGTAAAGCAAAGAGATGCGTCGGAGGGTGTGAGTGCTGTCCGATAGAAGATTGAGAGAGAGCCTGTGGCTTCCAGGGTCCTGGTGATTTGGGCAGCAGGCTGAGGTGTGGGGACTTGGCCTCTGGACCACAGACCTGGATGGGCACACAGGCTGGGGACCTGTAGCCCAGCCTTGTCTTTCTACTGTCATGGCTCCATTTATGATCTCAATGGCCTTATTTTGAAAAGAAGGTGCGGAGGGCCTGATGTTGTGGGGCACATCTGTAACCCTGGTGCCTGGGAGGCGGAGTGAGGAGTGTTGTGAGCCGAAGCTAGGGTGGGCACAGTGTAAGATTCTGGGGGTTGGGAGGGGACGTCTGTGCTCGGGAGGCTGAAGTAGGATGATCTCTTGAGCTCACAAGTTCGAGACCACCTGGGTAACAGATTGTCTAAACAGAGCAGGAGGGACTGACATATATTAGACCTTTGTGTGGTCTGTGGATCGTGGCCCAGCTCCTATGTAGTAGGTAGCTCATGGAGTTGTCTCAGAGAAAAGGGGAAGCCGAGGAAGAGAGAATCCAGCTACGCTTCCGCTGGGCCCCTTGTTGCTCTGGGTGGCCCATGGCCGACAGAATAGACTGTAGCAAGGAACCGAAGGTTTGCACAAGCGTTCAGCTTCGGGCTTTCGCTTCCTCTTCTCTGAGGAGATGTGCACTTTGCAAGCAAACAGCCGGGAAGCCGAGGGGGAGGTTTTGCTACCCTGTGAATTCCATGCATGTTTCTTCAGCTCCTCCCTTTCAGGCTACACCACCTCGGAGCCTACCTCTCCACCCCTCAGGGCCTAGGCCCTGTTTCCTCACAGTAGCACAGCTTAGATAGCAAGGCCAGAAAGGGAAGCTTGGGAGCACAGTCTGAAGGTCTGAGTGACAAACTCTCACTGAGACCTCCCTCTTGTTCCCTGAGAGACAGTCCCTCATGAGGCTGCACCTCCTGCCGCTCACAGATCTCGGGCTCCATCTGTTGGCATGAGCTTTATTTTGCCCCCTGCTGAATACCCTGGCAGCACTTGAATACAAGTGCTTGGCAAATGTGTGTTAATTCAGTGAAGACTGAGAAGAAAGGCCCGTGGGCCACCTGGGCCTCCCAGTACCCGTCCTGGTTACTGCCCAGGCTGCACTGAGGAGTGGGTCCTCTTGAGCCCTCAGGAAATAATCGCCAAATTATGTCACTTGCAGTTAGTGGGAACAAGAAGCCTGCAGAACGCCCCTGACTTCTCTTTTGGTTGGTTTTATTTTTGTTGTTTTATTTTATTTTGGAACTCACTATGTAGACCAGGCTGACCTCCAACTCACAGAGATCCTCCTGCCTCCGCCTCCCAAATACTGGGGTTAATAAAGCATGTGCCACCACACTTGCTTCCTTTGGTTGGTTTCCAAAACTCCCAGGGTGGTGAGAGGCAATATCTTGTCACCAGGTTCTGTCACTCCTTCCTTCAAACTGACTCTTAACCTGCCAACCCCAAATTAGACCCTCCTTTCCCCTTTGCCCACCACCTCTGTCCAAGGCAACACTGGTCACTTTGCCTGAGCCCCCCCACACATACACACAGTCTTTCTCTCTGTAGCTCTGGCTGGCCTTGAACTCAGAGATCCACCTGCCTCTGCCTTCCTTCTGTAATTGAAAATGTGTGCCACCCCCACCCAGCCAAGCCTCCTTATCCTTAAGCTGGGGTATAGGGGGGGGTCCTATTGAGGATAGAAGCTGTCAGGTCCCTGTGTAATGATACGAGATTCGAAGTAGGCTTTTGCGTCTGTTTTATAGATGGGAACACTGAGATTCCAAGGTGTCAGGGGACTTGCCCGTGGTCCCTGGGCTTCTATCAATCTTCCCTGGAGCCATAGAACAGAGACAAAACACTTTTGGGAGTAACAGTGAGAAGCCTGCTGCTGGGTCTCAAAGGGAGACTTCACTCCCTCCCAGGATCAGGCCTGACCCTCTGGCCCAGAGGTGATGTGAGTCCTGGGAAATAGAACAGCCTTGGGCTTCTGTGTCACTGTGGAGCCCCTCCCCCTCCCCGCCTTTGTTTCGTGTCCTCCAGAGCCTCTTTCTCTTTCCCTCCCTTCCCCCATCTTACTCCTCTTCTGCCCCCTTCTCCTCGCTGCCTCCCCCCTCTTTTTCCCCCTTAGCCCACTCCCTGCATTACTGCACACCGCAGCCACTCTTTATCTGCGCCCTTAACATTTACTTTCTCGGCACCCTGGGGAGAGGGAAGACAGGCTGGGAAGTGGGAGGAGTTTAGCCGAGGTACCTGCACTAATGGTTGTGTCCATCCGTGAGCCTCCCCCCCCCCCGTCATTAGCCCCACGGTTTGGAAGAGCACAGGGCCCTCCAAGCTTTGGACTTTGTCAGGAGCTTTGGTTGAGTCCCCGGCACAAGTGATAAAGGAAGGCTTTGCCTCAAGAAGGGAGGAGCCATAGGGGGCCCTGGGAGCCTGCAGCCATCTCTGTGCCACAAGTGGTGTAGGTTCTTCTGCCTTGAGCAGTTTAGGTCAAGGCATCAAGTAGAAGGGCTGTAGCCTATGAGAAGGAGCCAGGGGACTTGGGGACAGCTAAACCAAAAGCCTGGTCTACGTGGATGAAACGGATGCTGGGCTGGAGGCCACCTCCCCTCCACTTATCATGCCCATAAGATCCACAGGCAGAGTAGCAAGCCACTTAGCATCTCTTTCTCTCCACCTCCACCTCAATAGAGCGCCTTCTGCACACTCATACATGTACATGGCTGTACCAAGAGACCAGACCACAGGAACCTAGAGCCGAGCCCTTGCCACCAGGTTTCAGGCCTCTGCTGGCCCTGGGCAGCTCCTGCACTCAGTTATGATGTGACCTCTAGATTTGGCAGCCTTGGAATTGGAGTCCCCTGGGTGCTCGAGATGCCGGTGCCACCCAGCCCTGCTCTGCTCGTAAGAACGCCTGTCACTGTGGCTTAGGCACTATTCCCTGGCCTGTGGAGTCGGGTTGCTGTAGGGTTAAATGGGGCCTGGAGCCCTCAGTAATGATACGGTGTAGAGCGTCTCCTGTCAGGTCTGACTGACAATTTTTAAGCCCCTAACCTTGGCCCTCGAAGAGCACCAACTCTGGGCAAGCCCCCTTTGATAGCCAGAATGGGCTCCAATCAAAACTGTCTGTTTCTGGAGGAGGAAGAAGAGGCCAGTTGGCCTGGGACAGGCTTAGTTTACATCTTGTATGTGTGACATTAGGGGCTTCTCCTTGTTGGAGGGGACCCCAGTTTGGATGGTTAATTGGATGATTTCTCTCCCAATAGGGAACCAGACCCACAGTCCTGCTCCCTCCGGCAGGTTTGGCCTGTAGTCAGTGGTCACTCTTTTGTCTACATGGGAAGTAGGCTCTGTGTACCATTCTCTTGAGGTCGCAGGAGTGTGGGTGACACCTGGGCTTCTGAGGAAAGCCACACCATCTCACTCTGAAGGAACTGAGATTTGGGACACATTAGGGTGTAGCAGACCCATGACTCAGAACTCAGCCCAAGTTCTTTTTGGTTGTTGTTACTCTTACCTGCTCAAAACTCAATCTGTAGCTGAGGATGGTTTTGAACAGCCAACCCTAGTTTACCTTCAGAGTGCTGGCATATTCCAAGCCTGTGCCGTCACACCCAGCTTCCAGTGCCAGGTGCCAAGCACCACTTTGCCATAGATGACCAGTCCCTCCTCCCCAAGGGTTCTGCCTTTGGGAAAGTCTGAAATTTGCTGAGTGTGTTCTTTGCTCAAAACCATCACACACACTCAGGCTCGTGTCTGGAATGGGCCAGTATGGCAGGCAGCGACATCTCAGTATATTCAGGAAAGTCAGCAGCAGTGAGTAGACATTGGACATGGCTGTGATGGACCCAGGAGGAGGCCTCTGCAGGCTCCATGGGGACAGAGCCCCCGTCTTGTTCACCTTCTCTCTCTACAAGGTCTGCCACCCAGTTGGGATGTAGCAATGTTCTTTCTCATGAGTTCAATGTTCCTAACAGGTGTCCTTGCAATCACCAAAGCTGTGCTGAATTTGGGCACCAGGATGGAAAGTTTTTTTCCAGCCCCGTGACCATCTTCTTTCTGGGGATCGAGGACAATAAAGCCATTGCTCATCACTCTTCCTTAGGGCTTTGTTTTTGTTTTTGTTTGTTTTTGTTTTTCGAGACAGGGTTTCTCTGTGGCTTTGGAGCCTGTCCTGGAACTAGCTCTTGTAGACCAGGCTGGTCTCGAACTCACAGAGATCCGCCTGCCTCTGCCTCCCGAGTGCTGGGATTAAAGGCGTGCGCCACCACCGCCCGGCTTCCTTAGGGCTTTGTAATTAACTAAGATCCTGGTCCTGCATTATGCTCTTTGGGAATCCTGCACCTTTCTTGTGTTTTCATTCCCAGTGTTTAGATGGGGAAACTGAGGCACAGAAGTGACCTTCTGTAATCCATTAGAAGTGACTGATGTGGGAAATCCCTAGTCGTGCAGCTGGGCATGGAGGAGAGGGTGTCCAGAGGTGAGTTTAGCCCCCTGGAGAGTTCCACATGGACCTGAAGCCCCCGCAGGGGTCCAGCTGATCCCTTCCACCAAAGCTTTGCTCTGAGCTTAATAGTCCAAGCTTTTGTGTCTGTTGCAAGGAGGCCGGATTCCTGTCTGGGGTATTTTTAGCCAGCCTCAGGAAGAGGAAGCGCCACTGAGTGCTGGGGGGGCAGGGCAGCACCAGGCCTGGACTGATTTCCTGAGGAAGGACTGTCCACCGGCCCTGTCACCCCACTAGTGTCACCCCTCTTCTGGAGTATGTCAGGAACCGAGCCAGGGCAGGTCAACATGAGCATCTGAAGCCCAGAAGGAGGCACCCATAGCACAGACCTGGAGAAGCTAGCATGGGCATGAGAGCCCGGCAGATGGGGCCAGGAGACTGGTGGCAGAGCGTGCGAGCCGTGCTGGGAAGGGGCACCAGAGTAGGGGTCACTTTGTGCAAAGGTGGGGGTTCATGGTACTCGTGGAGCCAGGAGAAAGGAGGATGCCTTTGCTGGTTTGACAGCTGGACAGGGGGTACAGTGGTATTGTTTACAGGACTCTGTTAGATTACAGAACGTGATATGAACCTGGGATCCGGTTTTAACAGTCAAGTCAGTGGTCTCACAAGCATTTGCCATTGGATTTGACGTACAACTCCAGTGCCAGCTAAAGCTATCTTTATATCACTGTGTTTAGATATCTATGTATATGGCATTTAGTTAATTAAGGAAAACAATGGCTCCTATGATAGACTGTTTAGCATTAGGGCTGACCGGCAGTAGCCCATGTTTGGAACCTAATCTATTTTCGTCTGTTGTATTGTTTTTACTATATATGTGTGTGAGTGTGTGTGTGTTCCTCGTTCGTGCAGCCATACCATCGCTAATGGCAACAATTGTTTAACACCTCAGTACATCCCAGGGTCTGTGCAGAATTAATTACCCCAGCAGCAGCACAACCATGGGACTCTTGATGTGTTTTAGTATGTGGCACATTATATTTTGAGTAGGTGTTTTTTTTTTTTTAAATCAGTTCTTAAAATAATAGAGTAATTAATTTTTAAAACAGAAGGACTGGGGCTATGGCTCAGTAGAAGAGTGCTTGCCTAGCATGCTCAAATACCCGGGTCCAATCCCCAGCTCTGCAAAAAAGAAAATTAAAAAGCTGCTCAACTTCATTCATAAATCACCAGGCTTGGAGACATGTCTATAATTTCAGCCCTCAGCAGACTCCGGGCTAGCCTCAGCTACACACTGAGATCTCAGATAGCAGACTCCAGGCTAGCCTCAGCTACACACTGAGATCCTGTCTCAGAGGAAGTGGAGTCATGGTTGTGCATTTTGGAACAGATTTCTGAGGGCCCCATGAAGAACCTATAAAACACAGCTTAAGAACTGTTGAACATGGACTGGGGGATGGCTCTATGGGCAGAGTGCCTGCTGCACAAACCCCAGTTCCCAATTAAAAACTCCCAAGTGTGCCCAGCACTTGGGAGGAGAGGCAGGAGGATCTCTGTGAGTTTGAGGCCAGCTTGGTCTACAGAGTGAGTTCCAGGACAGGCTCCAAAGCTACACAGAGAAACCCTGTCTCGGGGGTGGGGGAAATTCCAAGAATCTAAGTGTGGCAGCACATACCTGTAACCCCCAAGCTGGAAGGCAGAGTCAGGGGAATTCTTTGGGTTTGCTGGCCGGGTAGACCCATTAATTGATAAGCCCCAGGTTAAATTAGAGACCCTATCTCGGAAAAAAAAAAACAACAACAACAAAAACCCTGGCATCATTGGGCTTCATGCAGACACACACATGACACATGTACCCACACCACACATGTGCACGAACATGCCTACACCACACAGAAAGGGGGGGTGATGAAATGCTGAACAGCCGAATGTGGAGGCACATATTCGTCATCCTCATACTTGGGAGGCTGAAGCAAGAGGATAATGAGTTCGAGGCCAACTCCAACTACATAGTGAAACCCTGTCTCAGGAAAAGAATCACAGATGCATTCCAACCCTCCCCCTGTTTTACAGATGGAAAGACTCAGGAGGTGGGGCTTACCCAAGCCCTCTTATAGAGATGGAGGGGATGGCTAGACAAACAGAGGTTGTCACTACTCCCCGTAATTACATGCATATCCTATTCTCAAGGCAGGGGTCACATGACATCAGAGCCACACACACCCCAAATTAGCTGGGCCCTTGTCCTCACTGAGTCTATTGCCCGCTCAGCATGGAACTCGCAGTATTAACATGCTCTTTTCCTCCCACAGAAATGCCCTCCTAGCCGGCCGCCACAGTATGGAGGGCTTCATGGACTCAGGGACACAGACGGACGCTGTGGTGGTGCTGTCCTTGGCTCAGGCTGCCGTGCTGGGCCTGGTCTCAGAAAATGAGCTCTTTGGAGCCACCATAAGTGCTGAGGCCTTCTACCCAGACCTAGGGCCAGAACTGTCTGGGACAGCCGTGGGGGAGCCAGGACCACCAGGACCCGACATCTATCAGCTGGCCTGTAATGGGCGAGCCCTGGAAGAGCCCCCAGAAGAGGAGGTGCTGGAGGTAGAGGCAGCCTTTGAGAAGCACACCCGGAGGAAGACGCGGCCACCTGTGCGGCTGGTACCCAAGGTCAAGTTTGAGAAAGCGGAAGAGGAAGAGGAACAGGAAGTGTATGAGGTATCTGTGCCTGGTGATGACAAGGACCCGAGCCCCACAGAGGCTCCTGCCGAGGTGGCCGGTGGTGGCTGCGAGGCCCTGGTGCAGAACAGTGCCGTCAAGATGATCGACCTCAGCGCCTTTAGCCGCAAGCCCCGGACACTGCGGCACTTGCCTCGAACTCCAAGGCCAGAGTTGGACATGGCCCCCTTTGATCCTCCTTTCCCCAACCCAACCCGGGATGGCTTCCCTGAGCCCAGCATGGCACTACCTGGACCAGAGACTTTGCCCACTGAATGTGGTTTTGAGCCGCCCCACCTGGCCCCCCTGAGCAATCCTGAGCCTCCCACCATGACATCGCCAGAACTCGTCAAGCCAGAACAGGGCTTCGTGTGGCAGGAGTCCAGTGAGTTCGAGGCCGACCCGGCAGGCTCCACAGTGGAGCGGCACAAGAAGGCACAGCTGGACCGGCTGGACATCAATGTGCAGATTGATGATTCCTACCTAGTGGAAGCGGGTGACCGCCAGAAACGCTGGCAGTGCCGCATGTGCGAGAAGTCCTACACGTCCAAGTACAATCTGGTGACACACATCCTGGGCCACAACGGCATTAAGCCACACTCGTGTCCACACTGCAGCAAGCTCTTCAAGCAACCCAGCCACCTGCAGACGCACCTGCTGACACACCAGGGCACACGGCCCCACAAGTGCCAGGTGTGCCACAAGGCTTTCACTCAGACCAGCCACCTCAAACGCCACATGCTGCTGCACTCGGAGGTCAAGCCCTACAGCTGTCACTTCTGCGGCCGTGGCTTCGCCTACCCCAGCGAGCTGAAGGCCCACGAGGTGAAGCACGAGAGTGGCCGCTGCCACGTCTGTGTTGAGTGCGGCCTAGACTTCTCCACACTGACCCAGCTCAAGCGCCACCTGGCCTCCCACCAGGGCCCTACCCTCTACCAGTGCCTCGAGTGTGACAAGTCCTTCCACTACCGCAGCCAGCTACAAAACCACATGCTCAAGCACCAGAATGTGCGGCCCTTCGTGTGCACAGAATGCGGCATGGAGTTCAGCCAGATCCATCACCTCAAGCAGCATTCCCTCACCCACAAGGTAAGGCCACCAGCCTCGGCTGTTCCACCTGCCCCTCTCTCTCCAGCACCCCAGGGTCCTGGCTGCGATTTACACAGGTAAAGTTTTTTTTAGGTGTACTTATATTTATTTTATCTGTCGAGCGTTTGGCCTACATGCCTATCTTTGAACCACAGCGTATGCCTGATGCCCATGGAAGCCGGAAGAGGGCATCCGATCTCCTGGGCCTGGAGTTACATACAGGTGGTGGTCAGCCGCCATAAGGGTGCCAGGAATCTAACCACTGAGCCTCCTCTCCAGCCCAGACTTTACTTATTTTCATAGATTTATCGTAGTAGAGCGTTAGAAGCATAATTAAAATGAGTTTTTTGAGAAAAACTAATCTTTTTTTAATATTTATTTATTTATTATGTATACAATATTCTGTTTGTGTGTATGCCAGCAGGCCAGAAGAGGGCACCAGACCCCTTTACAGATGGTTGTGAGCCACCATGTGGTTGCTGGGAATTGAACTCAGGACCTTTGGAAGAGCAGGCAGTGCTCTTAACCTCTGAGCCATCTCTCCAGCCCCCGAGAAAAACTAATCTTTAAAATGTTTTTGAGGCCTGGGGATGGTTCAGTGGTTGAAGTGCTTGCTGGCCCCTGTCGATCCTCCTCTTGCTGTGTTCAGGTTCCCAGCACACCTATAAAAGCTAGGTATGGCAGTGTGCATCGCCCCGCCAGTGAAGAGAGGAGACGGGTGGGTCCCTTCGGCTCGCTAGCCAGATGGCATAGCCAAAACGGCGAGTTCCGTGAGGTGAAAGAATCAAGTGGAGAGGCAATTGGAGGAAAACACCTGTACTTGCACCTGGACAATTGCACGTACACACATGTGTACACACACACACACACACACACACACAAGAGGAATGTAAACAATTTTGGTGTGAAGTGCTTGTGGAACTCCCGCACTGAGTAACGACCAGAGATGCAGAGGGTAGCTTGGAGTTCTTGTATCACAAAAGTCTAACAAAATCTTCGACTTCCCTTTAGGAAAAGGCAAAATATACATGACTTTCCAGTTATTCTTCCTGGTGCCAGGCCACTGGTTTTCTTCCCCCTGCCTTTCAGCCATCACCATGACCCCCAGGATGACCTTACACCCTGCAAGGTAGACTGGAATCTCTTAGGCCTAACCATCCCATGCTGGCACTTGGCTGACCCACGGTTTCCTTCAAACCCCAGCCAACTTAACCTTTCAAAGCTGTGAGTAGCCCTTCCTCTGTACGGTGTCCTGTGGTGGCAGATGTGGATATGACTCCCAGTGGACACTATACAGTGAGCCTGCGGGCCAGGAGCCAGGACTTTTCTGCTAGGGCAGGGAGCATTGGCAGTTTCCACTGCAGAGGCTTGACCTGTCCCTTGTAGTAGCAGCTGAATTGATTATTAATGTCTGCGAGGGTTATGTGTGAGACTTCAACCCTTACCCACCGACATGTCGGGAGATAAAGGGTTGTGACGAAAGCTGAAACTATCTGTGTCAGTGTCTTAATTTGTCCACCTCTCCACCCCCCAACACGTCTGTGCTTGTAACTCTCGAGTGGGGCCCCCTGGTGGTCATGTGGCCTGCCATGTCACAAGGATAACGAGGACGTACATCTCGAGCAAGAGCACCTGGCTCCGTTAAAGTACCATGAATACCCCGGGTTCAGTCACCAGCACATATGCCTGAAAACACATAATACAGGTATTAAGCTTTATGTTAGATAGTTGGGACAGCCAATGTGACCGTAGACATGCCTCTGTCCCAGTGAAGTTCTCTTCCTGCTCTCCCAGCATCCCCTGTGCACACAGCCCTGTGCTGAGTGTCAGTCAGCTCCAGGCCATAAAGAGGTCTGCTGCAACAGCCCAGACCAGACAGTTTGCTCTGGAGCTAGTGTCTCCTAGGGCTGAGTATCCATGATAAGAATCACCTGGGTGGGGGGAACTAACACAACTAAAAACTCCTGGGCCATCCCAGACTCCACTGGATGAGCCTCTTTAGGGTGGGGCATCAGGCTTCTGCTGGGATAGTGGCCCCGGGTGGCTCTCATCTCCAGGGAGAGCTGGGAAAACACACCTTCAAGGGTGCTGTGGAAGAGCAGGGAGTTTTATGCAGAGCTGAGTGTGAGCCATTTTTTTCTTGGGGTGCACAAAGGTTTTCCCCCGCCAAGTGTTGGTGATTAACCCAGGACATAATCTTTGGTACATGAGTGTGCTAGCTCCCCCCCACCCCCCTCCACACACAACAGAGTCTCACTATGTATCCCTGGCTGGTCTCAAACTTAGAGATCTGTCTGCTTCTGTGCCCTTTTACATAGTTACTTTTATATATTTTTATATATTTACTTTTATACATTTTTATTTTATATATAATACATTTATACATATCTATATAAAATGTATAAGTATATTTATATACTTATTTTACTTTTATATATTTTATGTTTACTTATATTGACTTTTCTATTTAGAGGTGTTTTGCTTGCATGTATGTATTGTATCTATATATACCACATTACATGGAAGCCAGAAAGGGTGACAGAACTGGAACTGTAGTGACAGGACCTCTGGAAGAGCAGCAAGTGCTCTTAAACACTGAGCCATCTCTTCAGCCCCACCACACCTGCCTGGCTCTTATTGTCTATGTTGGCCTTGAATTTGCTCCGTAGTCTAGCCTACCTTTGAGCTTTCCACCCTGCTGTCTCAGTCTCCCCTGAGTATCTGGGGATAGCAGGCCTGTGCCACCATGACTGGCAGCTTTTTCTTGTTTGCTTCTCCCTACTCCTACCAACTTTTCATTATTTTATAGACAGGTTCTCACTGCATAGTCCTGACTTGTCTCAGTGACTCAAACCTAGGACACCTTGCACATGCTAAAAGACTCTCCTCCACTGAGCTCTGTCCCCAGCAACACAGCTTTAATCATGTTCCAAAGGGATTGTCCCCCAAGAGATGTAACTGAAAATTGAAAATAAACAAGCACATTTCCCCCCCCCGCCCCCAGACAGGGTTTCTCTGTAGTTTTGGAGCCTGCTCTTGTAGACCAGGCTGGCCTCGAACTCACAGAGATCCACCCATCTCTGTCTCCCGAGTGCTGGATTAAAGGTGGTGTGCACCACTAATACCTGGCTGCACATCCTTGGTGTAATGAAAGTTGTCTGGACAAAGGCATTGCCCTGCTGACCACAGGCCTGTGGTGCTGGCTTCTAGCAGGTACACATGCCTATTTGCTGGACGAATGAACTGAGAGGTGAACAGACAGACAGACGGAAGGATGGGTGGGTAGGCAGACGGCCTTATATCTCTGCACACTGGTACAGCCAACCTGCTTACATACCTCCTTGGCAGGCAGGGATGGGAGGCACACTGTTTGTGTCTGCCTTGTCCTGGAAGGCATCCTGGAACAACAGCCCTGCCATACCCCAGAGATGGGTAGCGGAATAGCTCAGCAGGTAGAGGTGCTTTGCTTGCCCCTACTTGGTGGAAGAAGAGACCCAGGTTCTGAAAGTGGTACACACACACACACACATATACAGAATATACATATGTACGTACATACATACATACATACACACATACAGACAGACAGACATATATACATACGCTTTCTTTGTAAAAAAGGAATTTCCCAGCCGCCACACCTGTTAGTGCCCCAACCCTGAGCGGTGCCTCTGCCTCCCCAGGGCGTGAAGGAGTTCAAGTGTGAGGTGTGTGGCCGAGAGTTCACCCTGCAGGCCAACATGAAGCGCCACATGTTGATCCACACCAGCGTCCGGCCCTACCAGTGCCACATCTGCTTCAAGACCTTTGTGCAGAAGCAGACGCTCAAGACCCACATGATCGTGCACTCGCCCGTGAAGCCATTCAAGTGCAAGGTAGGGGACTGTCCCTATGGCTAGTGCTTGCCTGAACTTGGAGGGGATGAAGAGGGCAGGTGGGGATCAGAGACTCGAGAGGCCGTGAAGGTTGTGGTGATGTGAGCCGCAGTTCCTACCTCCAGTGCAGGGCAGGCAGGAGATGCAAGGAGCAGCGGTCCTTTGCGTCCCTCCGGTCACACAAGGAAGGACAGCTGTGTGTGTGTCAGGAGGGGTGACTGTGCTCGGGAAGTGGGAGGAGACTGGCCAGGATGGCAGGCTCCCCGCAACCCTCTGCTGCCTTCCCTGTCCCAGGTGTGTGGGAAGTCCTTCAACCGCATGTACAACCTGCTGGGCCATATGCACCTGCACGCAGGCAGCAAGCCATTCAAGTGCCCCTACTGCTCCAGTAAGTTCAACCTCAAGGGAAACCTGAGCCGGCACATGAAGGTCAAGCATGGCGTCATGGACATCAGCCTGGACAGCCAAGGTGGGTGGGCTGTGCGCAATGGACAGAACAGGAGTGACAGCGGCATGGCGCACTCAGGAGTCTCCTGTCCAGTTAGGGGCGTAGGGAGGCTGGCCAAGGCCGAGACTTCACTGAGGTGGGCTCAGGTCTGGAGAGAGGGAGAGCCTGGGGAGCCATCGTGGCAATAATGGGGTATTTATGTCGTCTTCCAAGGACTTACATGGGCTCACTAAAACGATAATAAAAACCATAACTTACACATGTTGAGTGCTGTGTAACTCATGTGACCCTCAAGGGAGGCTGGCTCTGGTATTACTCACTCCTCTAGCAGGAACTGCAGGGCAGAGAGAGCAGGCAACGCGGTCACAACACACAAGAGCCGTAGATGAGCCATCTCTCCCATCATTATCACGAGATACTATGATGATTTCAAATAAAAGGATGGGGAAGGAACAAAGGGGGAAACTGTGAGGTCACACCTCCCAGTGCACATGGAATTTCTCGGACATTCAGAGAGGTTAGGACAATCAACCAGCCACGGTGCCTGCTGGAAAGAATGAGAGCCACATACTCAGGAGAGGGACAGATAGCCCTGCCGTTAAGCTTTATGAGAGGGAAACATAAAAGAAATAAGTAATGTAAGAAAAAGAATTAAAATAGAAGCCAAAGTCTAAGAGGGCCGGGTGTGGTGTGCACACTTGCAATTCTAGCACTCAGGAAACTGAGGCAGGAAGACTGTGTTCAAGGCCAGCATGGGGCTACACAGTGAGCCCCTGCATCACATGTAACAGTAATAATTGAAAGAATTCCCAGAGAGGCTAGGTGCAGTTGCACATACCTGTAGTGTAAGCACTTGGGATACGGAGGCAGGAGGATTACCACAAGTTTGAGGCCACATAATATAAGACCCTGTCTCTCAAAAACCCTGAAAACAAAAAGGAAAATCAATTTCCAGAGAATCCTGTATCTTGGCAACTGATAGAGATCTCAAGTTGTTATGAGACACCCCCACTTCTGTCCAGTCACAGCAGAGATGACCATTGGTCCCCAGCTCCATTGTGGGGAGGTGGCTCTAGATTGTATAAGCGGGAGCAGCTGAAGGAGGAGGTCTCTCCAGGCAGCCTCTTGGCAACAGCCAGAGGAGTTGATTAGCCATTCCCAATTGTTCATTACAGATGACTAGTGACTTTGGTTTTGGAACATCTGGCCAATAAATGGCCTGGAGTTTCTGGCAAAGCAGGTGACACTGTGGCTTGTTGAAGGTAGTTTTCCCAAGGCTATGTTGGTAGGTAAGAAGGAACCCCATAGCCTGCATTGGATGCTCTCTGTAGTCCGTGATGGACATGCCAACTTCACTCTGCCCCAGAGGCTCTCTGTTCCTTGCCTAACGTCCCTCCCCAGAATCTCCCCAAAACTGGCTTAAATTGCTGGGTTTCCAGAAGTTTATGGGATGGGGCGAGGGGATTGCATTTCCAATAGACTCCCTTTGAATACCTTTGTTATAGCCCTTACAGGATGTTTCATTGGCTGCCCATGGGAGTGACTTGAGGATTTCCTTTAACATTTTTTTAAAGGTTTATTTATTAATTATGTATACAGTGCTCTGCCTGCAGGCCAGAAGAGGGCACCAGATCTCACTGTAGATGGTTGTGAGCCACCATGTGGTTGCTGGGAATTGAACTCAAGACCTCTGGAAGAGCAGGCAGTGCTCTTAACCATTGAGCCATCTCTCCAGCCCCTTAACATTTAATTTCATGTGTCCGGGTGTTCTGATTCCATGTATGTCTGTGCACCACGTGTTTGCCTAGTGGAGGCCAGAAGAGGCAGTCAGATCTGATGGAACTGGAGTTACAGTTGTTAGCTACCATGTGGGTGCTGGCAGTCAAACTTGGGGCCTCTGAGAGAATAGCGCTAAATGTTGAGCCATCTCTCCAGCATTTGAAGATGGCTGAGTCTGGACTCCAGAGGTGCCCAGCTGGGGTCCAGGTATTGAAGCCCTTTGGACTGTTCCCTGTGCATCATTTTTAGGGTCCTACTACAGTGGACTTCCCTTGTAGCTACTTCCAGCAGAGACCAAGCCAACCTTGCCCTTTTGCAAATGACCGGAGCCATCAAATCTAGTTCTCGGGGACAAGAGAAACAATCCCTTTCCTCACTTCTAGGAATGCTTAGCATTGGTCCCTCCCTGACTGTACAGATGAGTGAAGTGGCCATGGGTCCTGGCCAGCGTCTGGATACCCACATGGCTCTTCTGTGAAGCTGGAATAAGTAGCTTCTTTCTAAGTGAAACGCCTCACAGACTTGGTGTAATTTAGGGAGGAGGGCCAGTGTGCATGTCCTGATGAGTCTGGTGTACATCAATAATCCCAGCACAGGGACACAGGCTGGGAAGTTCAAACTGACTGGACATATGGCAGTAAAGCGGGGTCATGGACACTTGGCTTGTTTAATAGCCAGTGGCAGAATATGATGATGTGGGAATGGGCTTTGAAGGGAAACCACCTAGGCTGGGCTTGCTGGGACACTTAACCTCGTTTTCAAGGGTTCTGTGTGTTCCACGCAGCAACTCCAGTTTGAAGGAGTTGGAGGTAGCTCAGCTGGAGAGCGCTTGCTTAGCAGGCACAAGGCCCTGGGTTTGATCCCAGTAACCCATAAGCCAGGTGCGGTGGTGCGCCACTCTGATCTCAGCATTCTGGAGGACCAAAAGTTCAAGATCATCCTCGACTATATAGTGAGTTTGAGGACAGTCTGGGCTACATGAGATTTAGTCAAAAAGAAAGAAAGGAAGCTGTACATCGTGGAGAACGTCTTTAATCCCAAGCATCAGGGAGGCAGAGATAGGCAGTCATTTGAATTCAAGGCCAGCCTGGTCACATAGTACATTCCAGGATAGCCAGGGCTATATAAAGGCTATATAAAGGGGCAGAGAGAACATCTTTAAAGGTGGGTAGGTCAACCCCTTGACAATGACATCAGGGTTAGGCTACCTCTGTGAGACCCCACAACACCATTTTCCCCCTGGACTCATGACCAGAAACCACCAGAACACTGAGCTTCCTGGCGCATCCAGGAAAATGAAAGCGGTCTCCCTTCCCAAAAGCCAACAACTTGCCCATAGGCCATTTCCTTCTGACCCAGTGGTCAGCTTTAGGTTACATGCCAGTTCCTGAGCCACTCATTGGCAGATGTGGGGTGAGTTTGACTCCCCCAAGTGACATTTGGATGTCCTAACTGGGAAAATGCTCCTGGCATCAGATAGGTAGAACACAGGATACCATGATATCCTGCAGTGGGACAGGTGGCAGAGGATCACGGATGTAAGTAATGTTAAGGTTAAGAAGCCTATCTTGGATCTATCAGGGTTGAACCTTGGGCTGGGTCTGTGTCCGGGCAGAACCCACCAGTGAGCCACAGTTCATGCCAGCCAGTCTCTCAGGGCTACCAGTTCATATCTCCTCAGAGGAGCTCTGGCTTTGCTGCCACAGCAAGCTTTATAGTAAGATTTCAATTTGACAGAATTCCAAGGGACCTCTCAGGCTTTGAAACCTACCTTGGCTGAAAACCCAGGCCCTGGGTGGGGCAGATTTGGCACCTCCCAGTGCTTAGGTAGAACTTTGCAAGGTCACAGGACTACTTTGACAGCCGACCTTGGGAAGTTGCTCAGTCTTTGACCTGCAAACCGAGGCTGCTGGCTGCCTCTGGGTGAGATGAAGTCCGGGAAGCACTAGGCAGTGGATACTAAATGAGTCATATAGGAAGGGGGACCAGTGACAGACATTGTGGAGGATGACCCAGGAGGGCTTAGTGACCTAGCAGGAGCAAGGGAATATAACCCAGAAGTCAAGGCCAAGCCAAGGATCTGCTCTGCCCAAGGCATACCCAGCCCTAGGGTCCATAAATGCCTCAGAATGAGAAGCCTGAGAAAACAATGGCTGGACATTGAGGTCCCCCACTTCCCAAAGGACACTGGGGATGGCCAGTGTTTAGGAGCCTAACTGTGCCCCTCTCTTGTAGACCCCATGATGGAGCTGGCAGGCCCCGACCCCTCCGAACTTGACAGCCAACAGGAGATGGAGGACTTCGAGGAAAACGCCTACACCTACACCAGTGTGGACAACAGCACGGAGGCCAGCGCCCTCACTGAGCAGGCCATGAAAGAAATGGCCTACTACAATGTGCTATAGCAGGCCAGCTGAATGGGTGGGGAAGGGCACAGGGTGAGACCCACGAACTGAGGCCTGCACCTCTGCAGCCCAGAACCAAGCTACTGCCCGTTGCTCCCCCCCTCCCCAGTCATTTGCACCACTAGGGACCTTTAGACCAAATGGAGACTGTACTACTGTCCTTGCAGGGAGCTGGGTGTAGACCTAGGCATCCCGGTGAGGGAAAGGTAACCAGGAGGCCCAGCTCTGGTTCTCCTTGGCCTGCTGCTGTGTGGATGGGTAGGGGAAGTGCTAGGGAGGTCTCTTCTAGACACGGGGGCACAGACTTAGACGCCTTCTCCAAGCTGCCTCAGGCCCATGGGGGTCCCTGAGGAAGAGAATGCTTGAGCCAGGTCTCGTCTCTCTTCTACACCGATTCTGGCCTTTAAGGACATCTGAGCTCCTGCACTGGTCAGCACTGCCCACCCCAATCCTGCTCAGACCCAAGAACCTCTTCCCTTTCCCTGTCACTCAACAGCCAGGCAGGGCACTCTGCCTTCTACCTCCTGGGCCTCCCCTTGTTCCATCCAGACGTGCATGCGGCCCTAGCCCTGGCCCTGCCTGTAGGAGAGCCGGGGAGCCCAGCCTCCAGAGCCCCCTCCCAGCCAGCCGCCAGAGCATCCTCATCCTCAGCCCTGTTTGGAAGAACGTCCCCAATGTGCATTTCAGTGAACTTCATCCAGTTCTGTCCTGAGCTAAGGTACCAACCAGTGTCCTCACCAAACAAAATCAGGACGTGCCTTGTGTCTGGCACACATTAACAAGGACAGGTTGAGCCAAGGGGAAGGGCAGGGTGACATCCCTGGGACCAAGAGGAGGACAAGAACGGTTTTGGTTTTTGTTTTTATGAGCAAGCAGGTGTTGTAAGGAGTGGGTGAGTTGAGGCTCAGCAGGCTCCCAGAGAAGGGCATATTTAAAAAGGAAATTGAAAACCATAGAGGGCAGAGGGGAGGATTCAGTTTTGGGCAAGTGAGGATATTTTAAAGGTAATTTTCCAACTCTCTTGTCTGTCATCTTTGATGGAGTGATAGAGAGGCAAGCCGAAGCTTTTCTGTGTGCTGTGTACTCCCTGCTTCCCTAAAGCAGCCAGGCATGGTGTACTTGGGCCCAGGAGGGACCCATGACCTGTGTGTGGCCCGTGCCCTGGCCCCAGGAGGTGTGTCTCTAGCTAGGGGCCTTCAGAAGGCTAACGCAGAGGAAAGGAGTCTCTGCCATCCAGGGAACCAAGGCCTCTGACTTCATGCGGCCAGCTGTCCCTCTCACCTGCCCACTCTCTTCCGCTCTATCCTCCAGGTAGTGACGAACACATTCAGAAACTCCACAGCACCCTAACCCTGCCCATAAATCCCAAAGCCCCCCAGTGGAGGAGTAGGCAGGGCCAACCCCGAAAAGGCACAGATGAAGCCACCAGCTTTGGCTGAAAAACCAAGAGGGGGATCCAGCTGGGGCGGAAGGTGCTGATCTGAAGTGCAACTGCCCCCAAGCCTGTGTCCCTACGTGAGACACCAAGCCAGGCCTCAGGGTAACTGTTCCAAACTGGGGGTGAGGTGGACACACTGGCCCACGTGTGGTTTCCCAAGGCTCCCAGCCTCCCAGGTGCCCGCCATGATGACCCTCAGGTGGCAGTGATTTGGCATCACTGTACAAGACATTTCTCCTGCTGAGCAGAAGGCATCACCCCTGCAAACTACCTCTTCCCACAATGACTTTCTCCCCTGGTACCAAAAAGCACCCTGTACCTCCTCCTCCTGCCAATGCAGTGGCCTTGGTCTTGGAAACAGAAGGGAGAAGTCTGGCCTGGGTGGGGTCTCTCATTGCCTCCCAGCCCGCCATTGGCACAACCCTCTGAGGGGTACCATGCTCAAAAAAAACCTCGGCCCTATGCCTTGTGCCTGGGCAATGCAGAGGAAGGTACAACACAGTGCACAGTTGGAGCTGGGGGCAGTCCTGGCAAGGCTCCGGCCTCACCTCTCCCAGCCTTCTGAAAAGGGTAGCTCAAACCCTGGTCGGATTCCACTCTAACTTATTTTGACGTGTATACAAACCAACTGTTTAGACTCCACTTGTGCAGAGCCCTACTGTGTTTTTATGTTCCTGTTTAAAAGAGAAGTTTACTTAGCAATAATTATAAATAAATGGATATTCTTTAGCGAGGTGACTGTACATGCTTCTTCCCACTGCTCTTGGTGGCCCTTCTCCCCACGAAGTCCCAGCAAGGCTCCCCAGGCACATACCAGTCAGCCTCCTTCTCTGGAAGTACAAGACTGTCCCAGCCACCTGACCTGCTATATACTTAGGAGGACACGCTCCAAGCCCCAAGGGTGGGGTTTTTGGGGGTTTTATTTGACACAAGGTCCCTGTACCCCAAATCTACCTATGGAGAGCTGTGATTACAGATGTGTACCCCCAACACCCGGCTTTTTCCACTGCTGTTAGTATTGAGAGGCTTTGAGACAGGGTCTCACCATCTATCCCTGGCTGGCCTAGAATGCAACTGTCTTCCTGCCTCAGTTTCCCAAACCAAGATTATAAGTATGTGTGCACACCTGACATTTTCAGAGTTTTTGTTTTGGTTTTGATTTCTGAGACAGGCTCTTAACATTCATGATGATCT
>JAQHUG010000572.1:147732-164950 GCA_028555095.1 Dicrostonyx torquatus | reverse complement strand
CTGGAACTAGCTCTTGTAGACCAGGCTGGTCTCGAACTCACAGAGATCCGCCTGCCTCTGCCTCCCGAGTGCTGGGATTAAAGGCGTGCGCCACCACCGCCCGGCTCATGATGATCTTTCAACAAGTTCTGGGATTACAGGCATGCACTGCCATAGCTGGGTTATTTTGGGTTTTATCCCCCTCCCCTGCAAATATCCCCACTCTGAGGTTGGTTGCATCTGCAAACATAAAACCTGTGGCTAAGGGCTGGAGAAATGGGTAATCAGTTAAGAGTACTTGCTGCTCTTCCAGAGGATCCAGGTTCAATTCCCACCATCCACAATGGCAGCTCATAACTGTCTCTAACTCCAGTTCTAGGGGATCCAGTGTCCTCTTCTGACCTCAGTGGGCCCTGCATGCACATGGTGCACAGACATGCATGCAGGGAAAAATGCCCATACACATAAAATAATAAAAGGGTTTTAAAGCCCATGGCTAGGGCTGCAGATGAGGCTTGGCTGGTAGAGCTCCTGCCTGCTATGCAGGAGGTCCTGGATCCCCAGCACTGCACAGAGTACTGTGGCACATATCTATAGTCCCAGCATTCAAGAGGTGGAGACAGGAGGACAAGAAGTTCAAGGTCATGTAAGAAATTTGAGGCTAGTCTAGGATACATAAGACCATTAAAAAAAAAAAAAAGAGGCTGCTGAGAATACAATTTAGTGGCCTTTTTTTGTTTTGTTTTTTGAGACAGGGTTTCACTGTAGCTAGCTTTGGGGCCTGTCCTGGAACTAGCTCTTGTAGACCATGGTGGTTTCAAACTCACAGAGATCTACTTGCCTTTGTATCCCAAGTGCTGGGATTAAAGGGGAGCGCCACCACCGCCCCGCTCAGCTTAATGATCTTAGTAATAAAATGTTTGGAAAAAAAAAAAAACTCTGGACACAGAGAACTAATTATATTATCAAAAAAGAAAAGAAAAGAAAGAAATCACTGCATGAGGACATGCGTGCCACTGAGTGCATATGGCTTTGGAGCAACTTTTCCCCCTTTTATAGCTGTGCCAAAGTGGTGAAGATGAACCTGAGGCTGAGAACAGGAGAGACCCCATATACACAGACCTCGGGAAGCAGAGGCAGGTGCACTGTTGGGAGTTCAAGACCAGCCTGGTCATAGAGTGAGTTCCAGACAAACTAGAGCTACACAGTGAGACCCTGTCTCAAACAGGACTGGGGATGCGGCGATGGGACGCTCGCTTAGTCTACAGAGTCTCGGCACCACAAGAGGTGCCTATGTTAATAATAAACACGTAGAATATCACAGTGATAATCCCTGGATGGAGAGAGCGAGCTAGAAGGGATCCTGCTTGGGAATTCTATGTGAGCCTTTGCCCCTAGGCCCCGCTGCCTCCAGCTTAGGGAGGAGACTGATACCACAGACAGTTTTATGAAGAACCCAGGGCCTTACCCCAAAAGTCTAGTAACTCGGACAGTTTCTGTAGAATGCATGAGGCCCACAGGCTGCCTTGTTCCCTCTTATGAAAGGCAGCCTCCTAGCTGACCTATTAACAGCTGGAGGCACCCCAACCCTGTCCCTGGGGCATCCTGCCAGCTGCTTCCTCCCCCTCAGGGACAAACACAGCAAGATAGTTTGGCAAAGAGCTTTTTAGTAGCTAAATATGGCACCATGTGATTCAGCGCAATATAAATTACAGTATGCAAAACACCGACTGGCTGAGGTAAAGCACACCGTTCCTGCCTTGTGTCCGCTGTGAGGGAAAAAATGCTCACATACTTAAAAAACATCTCCATCATAAAAAAAGAAAATGTCCCCTAGAAAGGCCACCAGAGAGAGGGGCCATGAGGCTCACCCTCTACCATGTATGGAATGCCCACTGCAGCTGGGCAGTGGCAGCCCTTACTGCTTGCCCAGAGCTCGGTCCAGGTTGCCCTTAATGGTGTCCAGGAAGTCCGTGGTGTTCAGGAAATGTTCATTCAGCTTCACACTGCCAAGAGAACATCGGGGGCGACTCAGGCCTCCTGAAGGCTGTCAGCCAAGCCCTTCCAAGGCACGTCAGACCTCAGGTATCAGAATGGCTATCTCGCCACCAGGCACAGGTCCAAATCTGCCAGGAGCCCACTGCCAAAGGGCCACAATGAACTTAGCAGAAACTTGAGTGACAAGCCACTGACATAGGTCTTACAAGAGAAGCTGGGGGCTAGTTTGAGAGGAGATCAAAGAAACTGAGCAACTGCCAATGGGAATCAACTCAGCCTGGTCTAGAGAGTGTTATCCTGCCCCAGACCCAAGGCAGCTATACTGACTTATGATCCTAAGTGAGGTCCCCTGGCTTCCTCCCACATGCTCCGAGGTCTCAGACCCTCTATCCCAAAGCACACACTTGCTGAGGCCATGGATGCAGCCAGCCAGGTCCTTGGTCATGGCTCCACTCTCCACGGTCTCCACACACACCTTCTCCAGCGTCTGTGCGAACCTGCAGGGGATGCGGCAGTGAGGCCCCAGACAGGCTGGGCCGAACCATGGGGCTGGACCAACTCAGATTCTCCTCGCGTGCTCACCTGATGAGATCCTGGTTCCCATCCAACTTCCCTCGATGCTCTAGACCCCTTGTCCAGGCAAAGATGCTGGCGATGGGGTTGGTACTGGTGGGTCGGCCCTAGGGACAGGCCACGGGATCAACAGCTGAGTCCCAGATAGATACAGCTATCCACCTTTCGACTGACAGATCAGGCTCAGCCTCCCAGCCTCAGGGCCAGCGGGCACTGGACCTTGAGATGCACACTCTTACCTTCTGGTGCTCTCGGTAATGGCGGGTGACTGTCCCATGCGCAGCCTCAGCCTCAATTGTCTTCCCATCAGGGCAGACGAGCACAGATGTCATCAGGCCGAGGGAGCCAAAGCCTAGGGGTGGGCAGATCTCTCCTCAAGACATGTATCAGCACACAACCCTTCATCTTAGATGGGAGCCTGCTCATCTGACCCCACCCTAGCCCACTGCAGCTGAGAGGACCATACGGCCCTCACAGGCAGCTCTCATCAATGGGCTAGCATAGGTGTGTGTGCACCCATCCCAGACCCCACAGCCTGGGGCTGTCAGTCTCACAGAAGGCCATTCCCAGCAAAAATGAGCTGCCAGCAGCTGTTTGCAACCATCACAGTTTCTGCTGCTGTTAGGCCACTTTCAAACGTTGCAAAGAATTTCCAAATGTCCCCAGATCCAGGTTCCAGCTGGAATGACCCTGTTGTCGAGGACTCCGGGCAATCAAAAAACTGCCCCAGACCCACAAGGAATGGGAGGGCTCCAGGGAGAAAACGCAGGCAACTCCCATACGCCAAAGATTCTGCTGATTTTGTCTTTACTCTTGTTTGTTTGGGGGACAGCGCACATGTGCCAGTCTAGCGGTCAGAGGGCAACTTGCAGGAGTCTGCCTTCTCCACCATCTCAGGTCCAGGGTTCAAACTCAAGTTGCTAAGCTTGGTGGCAAGCACCTTTACCCACCGAGCCATCTCAAGAGCCCCTTTTCTGTCTTGTTTTATTTCGATACTGGTTTAGCCTGGAATTCACTGTGGAACCCAAGTTGGCCTTAGGTTCTCAGAAATCTGCCCACTTCAGCCTCCTGTGTGCTGTGACTACAAGTGTGGACCACTGACCGGGTGGTGGTGGCACTTTCCTTTAATCCCAGCACTCGGGAGGCAGAGGTAGGAGAATCTCTGTGAGTTCAAGGCCAGCCTGGTCTACATACTCCAAAGCTACAGAGAAACCCTGTCTTGAAAAAACAAACAAACAAAAAAACAAAAACAAAACCAAGTGTGGACTCCTGTACTCAGCCTCCTGCACTCCCTTTTCTATCAGAACAGTCTTGTAACACACCAGTCACAGGGACAGAGACGGGCAGAACCCCTAGACTCACAGACCAGCTTGTCTAAATTCAGACTCACTGGAAAAACCCATCTCACACAATAAGGTAGAGGGAAGACAAGACAGCTCGGTTGGTAAAGGTTCTTGCCACCAAGTCCGATGAGGTCAATCTGAGGTCAAGCCCGAGGTCAGGCTTGGTGGAACCCACATGGTGGAAGGACAGAACCGACTTCTGCAAGGTGTCTTCTGACCCCCACATGTGTGCTGCAGCATGTGCACACGCACAGCTAAATAGAGGCCTGGAGCTGTCATTCACGAGTAGAGCACTTGCCTGGCTTTTATGAGGCCCCGTGTAGAATCTGCAGTACTGCCATACAGACAGACAGACAATGAATACATAGAGACTTCTGGACAGGGTCTGTTACGTAGCTCTGACTATCCTAAAACTCACTATGTCCTCGAACTTACAGAGATCCAATTGCCTCTGTTATCATGCCACCATGCCTGATCTCAGAAATGTAATTTTTAAAAAAATATATTGAGACTGGAGAGATGGCTCAACAGTTAAGAATACTGGACTGCTCTCCCAGAGGTCCTGAGTTCAATTCCCAACAACTATGTGGTGGTTCACAGCCATCTGTAATGGGATCAGAGTCCTTCTTCTAGTATGTATGAAGACAGAGTACTCATATACATAAAATATATGACATAAAACACATGAATAATAAATCTTTAAAAATATATATCAGGCAGTGGTGGTGCACGTCTTTAATTCCAGCACTCAGGAGGCAGAGACAGGCAGATCTCTGTGAGTTTGAGGCCAGCCTGGTCTACAGATCGAGTTCCAGGACAGGCTCCAAAGCTACAGAGAAACCCTGTCTCATAAAAGCAAATATAGATAGATAGATAGATAAAAAATAATAATACTAAGGGGGAAGCCAATAAAAGACAGCTAATATCAACTTCTGGCCTCCACAGAGGAACACACACACATACACACACCTCCAGATGACTCTGAGGAGTCCACAACCATCTTCTTGGGTGAATCTTACTTTCTCCCCACTCTTTCACTTAATCCTGTGCTTACAATCATATTGCTATCTTTTAATTTAAAAAAAAAATCATTCCAGTCATGGAATACCAACAGTTGCCCCCTCTGGGAGCAAGCTGTCCCAGCATACCTTGAGCCAAGATGTCAGACTGTACATCTCCATCATAGTTCTTGCAGGCCCACACAAAGCCACCTGAAGACTTGAGCACCTGGGCCACCATGTCGTCGATGAGCCGATGCTCGTACCATATCTTATTCTTGTCAAAGTCAGTCTTATAGTGCCTGGGGGCAAAAGGGCTTGTTTCGGGGAGAGGACAGGACGTTGGCAGCTTAAGGACCCCTCCCTGCACCTCAGAGCTAAAGCTGAACCAAGCGTATTGGGGAGCGCAACCTTCCCAGGTGGAGTAGGGATGGCGCAGGGGAGCTGGGAGGCTGCGGTGCCCTCAGAAAGCGGCAGATGCTGTTACTTGTCAAAGATCTCCTGGAAGATGTCCTTGAAACGCCCGTCATAGGCCTTCAGGATGGTGTTCTTGGTGCTCAAGTAGAGCGGCCACTTCTTCTGGAGAGAGTACTGGAAGCAGCTGTGCGCAAAGCCCGAAATGGACTGTGGGGAGAGCGGGCAGAGCATGGCCCCCAGCCTGAGGACTGCCAGGCTTGCCATGGTCCCAGGGTCAGGGCCAGCATCACCTCCATAAGATTCCTCACCCTTGCCACCATGGAGCGAGCCCCTGTTATTTTGGCTGGCCCATCTTCTCCCTCCAGACTTTTGGGGGCAGACCCCATCACCTTCGCTTTGGACAGTTCTCACTACCTCACAATTCTTAGACCTTAAAGTCGCTGCAGGCCTGGGTGGGGGCAAGCCCGGTTAAGCGGCCTATCCCGACTGTCAAAAGTCAGTCTTATAGTGCCTGGGGGCTAGATTTGACTAGTGTCTCCAACCTATCCAATTAGAGCCCTTCCTCCCTGCTCATTAGTGATTGGCTCAAAGGTGGTCATGTGACACAATCCTGGCCTGCACAAGGAGGTGCTCTTTCTGACCAAGTGTTGTCTTTCGTCTCTTCCCGGCCAACAGAAGTGAAGAAAGCTACAGAATAGGCAGAGGTGAAGATGAGCTGGCGAGGAGGCCCTGGCCAGCCTTACCTCGTCGGTGTTGTACATGCCCATGCCCACGCCGCCGGCGGGGAAGTTGTACACCTCCCACTCCTTGGCTGCGCTGCCGTCCTTTGGGGTGAAGACCATCTTGAACGTGCCAGCTCGATCTACCACAAAGTCTGTGGCTTTGTACTGCAGAGGACAGGTAGTTCGAGCCCGGGCTTCCTTTGGGGAGCGTGAGTCAACAGACTTTGTCTCCAAGCCCGGCCTACCTGATCGCCATGGGCGTGCCTGCCGATGGTGATGGGCTGGGTCCAGCCAGGGACTAGGCGAGGGATGTTTTTGCAGATGATCGGCTCTCTGAAGACGGTTCCCCCAAGGATGTTCCTGATGGTTCCATTAGGGCTTTTCCACATTTTCTTCAGCTTGAACTCTGGAAGGATAAGAGACCCACCACAGAGCCATCAGAATGCACCCCAAGCCAAAACACAGTCATCCTGGAGAAGGTAGAAGAGTCTAGACCAGGGCTTCTCAACCTGTCTTGACCCCTGTAGGGTCACCTAAGACCATAGAAAACACAGATATTGCCGGGCGGTGGTGGCTCACGCCTTTAATCCCAGCACTCGGGAGGCAGAGGCAGGCGGATCTNTGAGGAGAGGCAGGGTGGGGATGAGGGTAGATCTGGTGGAGAGGGGAGGGGGTAGGACATGGAATAGCAGCTAAGGTCAGGATGTAATATACAAGATAAAATTAATAAAAGATAAATGAAAATCATCTCATCATCAGGGGATGACGATAGCTAGATAGATGCCTAGATAGCTGCATTTTCATTTGTTTTAGGCACATAAAAGCATTGTTTTCATAGTTGAAAATAATGTCAATTGGTACACATAGGAAAATTTATTAATCTAAATCAGTAAAGCATATTAGAAGTATTTTTTATTAGATTGGTGCATTTAGAAATTCCCTCTCAGGCAGGAGGATCTTTGTGAGTTCGAGACCAGCCTGGTCTACAAGAGCTAGTTCCAGTGCAGGCTCCAAAGCCACAGAGAAACCCTGTCTCAAAAAACCAAAAAAAAAAAAAAGAAAGAAAGAAAAGAAAACACAGATATTTACATTATGATTCATGACAGTAGCAAAATTACAGTTATGAAGTAGCAACGAAAATAATTTTATGGTTGCGGGGTCACCACAACATGAGGAAGTTGGGAAGGTTGAGAGCCAGTGGTCTGGAGTATAAGCATGGCCTTGGGAGTCTACCAGTTTTGACTGTGAAGCTTGTAATGCACCTTAGCCTGAGCTGTGAAATGGAGTCACTGATAAATATCAGGCACGAGGGCTTGTCATTAAATAAATTGTCTGTAAACTGCCTGGCCGCCATTTTACCAGGTCCACACAGAGGTTACTCATTGAAGAGAAAGGGCAGCTTCCCTCCACCCCATCCTGCCTGAGACACTAAGACCTTGACTGTAAAAGAATGAGCTGGAAACCCCAGCACTAGGCTGGAGATGCATTCCGGTAGCACGGTGCCTGCCTAGCATGCACAAGGGCCTGCGTTTTACTCACTTTTTAAAAAATTTTATTTTATTTATGTATTTATTTTTGGTTTTTCAAGACAGGGTTTCTCTGTAGCTTTGGGGCTGTCCTGAAACTAGCTCTTATAGACCAGGCTGGCCTCGAACTCACAGAGATCCGCCTGCTTCTGCCTTCCAAGTGCTGGGATTAAAGTTGTGTGCCACCACTGCCCGGCCTCATTTTTTTTTTTTTTTTTAATTCCAGGATTCAGAAGCATCAAGGAAAAGCTGAGGACTAAAACTCACTCCAATGTGTGATAGGCAGGTGGTCTACAGACTGCTGGTGTCTCTTGAGTTTCCCTTTATTTTTGTTTTGCGGTGCTGGGAATTAAACCCAGGGCCTCATTCATGCCAAGGAATTTCTCCATCCCTGAGCTACACCCCCAGCTCTGAAGACCATCTGGAATGCTTGTTCCTAGCTTCCTCTTACTGCAGAAATGAGGGAGGAAAAGTCCTAAACCATATTCTTCTGTTGTTGTTTTTGAAGCTTAAGGACAATTTTCTTGACGTTTGAGAGGAAAATAACAAGACAGGCAAGCTGTGGATCTCAGCAGCTGCCAGAAGAAAGGAAGCAGAGAAATGAAGAGGAAAGGTCATGCTGCGAGTGGTGGGGGTGATCAAGCAGCCACGTGGCGAAAGAGAGGGGAGCCTTAGAAGAACGAAAAGGCTGAAAGTCCCGGGGAAAGCGATTTTAGCCTCTAGCCAGCCCTGCAGCGTCATGACACCCTCCCCCCAACTGCACTATAGTGACCTCAAAGGCCCAGCAGGCCCTCTCAGCAACACTGGACTGACCTCTCAGCCCCCCCATCACCCCAACCCAGACCCCACGTGATGAAATCAGCCCCAGGGAAGCCCTAAGGAATGACATAGGCAGCTGCTTCCATCTGTGTGTGATAGCCTGGGACCTGCCAGCCTACCGGTCTCTGTGACCCCCACCACACCTCATACCTTCCACACGAGCCTCGTCGGGGGTGATTGTGGCACACTTGACAGCCACACTGTACTTCTGGGTGGCCAGCGCAGAGTCAATGGTGACCTGGTCATTGGTCTGGTCACGGTTTGGAAGCCCAAGGTCAAAATACTTGAGCTGGACATCCACGTGAGGCAGGATAAGCTAGGAAAGAAAGCCCAAGCAAAGTGTCAAGCTAGAGGACTGACTTGGGCAGGGTGCCAAGGCATGAGAAGTCACCTGGTCAGGTGAAGGATGAGGGAAATCTGGTAGAGAGGGTGCAGGAGGGAGCTAGGGTCAGCCATTCCTCAGCGGGGCCAGAGATGGCAGGAGGCTAAGACTCTGAGTGAGGTCCCCCTTCTCTTCCAAGTGATCTGTGATGATAACACGGAAGGGACAGCTTCAGCCAGACATGGTGACATATACCTGAAATCCCAGCACTGGGAGGCTGAGGAAAGATCATGAGTTTGGGGACAGCCTGGGCTACACAGTTAAGACACTGTCTCTGGCTGGAGGAATGGCTCAGCAGTTAAAGAGTGTGTCCTGTTGCTGCTGAGGGCCCAAGTTCAATTCCCAGAACCCACATCCAGGAACCACCTATAACTCCAGCTCCAGGGACTCTGCCACCTCTGGCCACTGTGGGAACTGGCACTCATGTGTGCATACCCACACATAGGCATACACAATTACATATCATTAAAAACAAGTTTGTTTGGTTTTTTTGTTTTGTTTTGTTTTTGTGACAGAGTCATCTGGCCAGGAACTCACAGACAGAGATCTGCCTGCCTCTGCCTCCTGAGTGCTGGGATTAAAGGCATGCACCACCATGCCCAGTGCATGTACAACTATTTTGCTTGCATATATGTCTGTCCGCATGCATGCCTGGTGCCTATGAAGATCAGAAGAAGATATTGGACCCCTTGGAACTGGAGTTATGGTCATGGACAGTTGTAAGCTGCCTTGTTGGGGCAGGAAATTGAACCTGGGTCTTCTGCAAGAACAACAAGTTTGGGGCTGGAGAGATGGCTCAGTGGTTAAGAGCACTGCCTGCTCTTCCACCTTCATACCAATGCACATAAAATAAATTTAAAAAAAAGAAGTTCTCTCAACAGCTATGTTATCTCCTCACCTCTGCTAAAATATTAAAAAAAAAAAAAAGACTCACAGCAAGCTATGATAGCACATGACTTTGCAATTCCTGAATTCAAAGGTCTGAAGCAGAGGGTCACTGTGAGTTTGGGATATAGAGTGAGATTAATTAAAAATTAAATTAAAGCAGGGCGGTGGTGGCGCACGCCTTTAATCCCAGCACTCGGGAGGCAGAGGCAGGCGGATCTCTGTGAGTTCGAGACCAGCCTGGTCTACAAGAGCTAGTTCCAGGACAGGCTCCAAAGCCACAGAGAGACCCTGTCTCGAAAAACCAAAAAAAAAAAAAAAATTTAAATTAAATTAAAGGAGGTAGGGGAGCTGGAGAGATGGCTCAGGGGTAAATAGCACTTGTTTCTCTTAGAAAGGACCTGGGTTTAGCTCCCAGCACCCACATGACAACTCACAGCCACCCATAACTCCAGTTCCGGGAAGTCTGACACCTTCTGACCTTTGAGGGCATCAGGCACACATGTGGTACATACGCATACATGAAGACAAAACACCTATACACACAAAACAAACCAATCTAAAATAACTTTACTAATTACAAAAAAAAAAAAAAGCTGGAGCGATGACTTAGTGGTTAGGAGCACTTGTTGAAAAATCATGAGGAACAATTTGGACTCCAGCACCCAAGGGCGTCTTATACATGCTTGTAACCCCGGATCTGGGTGAGAGATGGGGGGACCACTGGGCTTGCTGGCTTCCGGCCTACCAGAGAAAACACAAGCTCCTAGTTCAGGGAGAGACTGCCTTAGTGAACAACTGGAGAGTGGCTGGACACCAAACACCCTTTCTGACCTCTGTGCACACACGCAAATTAAATTTTATTTTATTTACTGATTTATTGTGTGTGTATGTGTGGAGGCGCGCGTGTGCCATGGCTAGTGTGTAAAGAGCAAAAGACAACTTACAATAATTTGTCCTTTTCTTTCTCCATGTGGGTCTCAGGGATTAAACCTTACATCATCAGGCTTGGACCGGGTAGTGGTAGTGCACACTTTCACCCAGGACTCGGTAAGGCAGAGGCAGGCGGATTTCTGTGAGTTCAAGACCAGCCTGGTCTACAGAGCGAGTTCCAGGACAGCCAGGGCTGTTAGACAGTGAAACCCTGTCTCCACACAGACAAGCTTGTCCGCAAGCACCTTTACCCACTACCCACTGGACCACCTTGCCAGCCACCAATTAAGTTCTTTTTCTTTCAAATAAGAACAGATTTGGGACTGACAAGTACCTCAGTGGGTAAAGGCACTTACTGCCAAGCCTGACAATTTGAGTCTGATCCCTGGGGCTCACACGTGTGCGTGGGAGGGGATTGACAAGTTTCTGGCCTCCACGTGTGCACCATGGCACCCTCAAGCACGCCAACAAACAAGTGTAATAAAACGCTTCCAAAAGAAAGAGGAAGAGGATTTGAAAAGCTTGCACATTTCAGCACCAGCGAGAGGCCCAGACTGCTCAGGGCAGGCACTGGCTGACGACCAAGAACTAGCAGCTTCTAATATTGTTAGCATGAGGAGGGCAGGGCAGAAAGTGAAAACAGAGGACCATTGTCCACCAGGGAACCATGGAACTCATGGGGACCTGATACCTTGTGGCACTGACCATCTACTCGTCACCCACCGAGGGAGGGATGGTACCTTCTCCTTGATAAACTGCCAGATGATGCGGGTCATCTCATCGCCGTCCATCTCCACCACGGGCTTCTCCACCTTGATCCTCTTGTCAGCATCTAGAAATGGACACAGAACACATCACCTCTAACAACGTCAATGGCCCAACAACCGCTTCCTCTCCTGCTTTCAAGACTTGCATTCCCACATGGAGAATGGTCATACAGAGCTAACCCATCACACCCAGCTTAAGTGGCTGGGGCCAGCCTGGCCAGCCTGGCCAGCTAGATCCTCTTCCCTTAGAAGCTGAAGAGACCAACAGAGAACCACAGGCAGCCAGGACTGCCCGGTCCAGATCAAGTCAGGGTTCCTGCCCACAAATCCCCACTTCTCCAAGTCTCGGCTCTTCACTGTCCCTGGTGTGTCCTTCCAATATGATGCTCTCAAAGGCACTAAGCTAAACTAAGCTGGGAGCTCTCAAAAGCCTGAAGCCTAGAGAGACTGCGCAGACCCACAGTAAGAACCCAGCATGAAGCCAAGCAGTGGTGCATTGGTACATGCTTGGCATTCCGGAGGCAGAGGCAGGCAGATCTTATTTTGTGTTCGAGGCCAGCCTAGTCTACAGAGTGAGTTACAGGACAGCCAAGGCTGCACAGAGAAATCCTGTCTTGAGAAAACAAGCAGAGAGAGAGAGAGAGAGAGAGAGAGAGAGAGAGAGAGAGAGAGAGAGAGAGAGAGAGAGAGCCCAGCATGTGCCTGACAGCAGACCAAGCCTGCAATGCAACCCCAAGGTTAACATCCCTCAAGTCACCTTGTTCAGTTGGTTGGTTGGTGATTTGCAGACAGGGCCACAGGGAGCCAGGTTCTTGAACTCTCTGTATAGCCAAAGATGACCTTGAATGTCTGATCTTTCTGCCTCTATCTCCTCAGGTCTGGGGTTATCTGCCTGCACTACCACACTAGTTTGCTTGTTCGTTTTTAACATGGCATTTGGATATATAGCCCAGGCTGGCCTGATGCCAGTCTAGTCTCAAGCTCATGACCCTTCTGTCTTCACTCCCCAAATACTAAGATAACAGGTGAATGCTACAATACTCTTTGTTTCTGTTTTATTGATTTAGTTTTTAATAAAATTTCTTTTTTTAAATGTGCTTCACCTCATTCCCTACTATGATTTATTTATTTTTATTTTATGTACATTGGTGTTTTGCCTACATGTATGCCTGTATGAGGGTGTTGGATTCCCAGGAACTGGAATTACAGACTCCAGTTACAGACATGGCAGTTGTGAGCTGCCATGTGGGTGCTGAGAATTGAATTCAGAACCTCTGGAAGAGCAGTCAGTGCTCTTCACCTCTGAGCCATCTTGCAGCCCCAAAATTTTCTTTTCTTTAATGATTTTTAAATTATTTTTGTGTGCATTGGTGTTTTGCCTGCATGTATGTCTGTGTGAGGGTGTCAGATCCCTTGGAGCTGGAGTTACAGACATTTGCGAACTGCCGTGTGGGTGCTAGGAATTGAACCTGGAAGAGCAGCCAGTGCTCTTAACCTCTGAGGATCTCTCCAGATCCTCATTGCTTCCATTTTAAATATGGGGAAACTGAGTCTCAGAGATGATCGGTTACGTAGGAAGAGCATAACAAAGCCCAGATGACTTAGACCTTCCTCTCTGAGAACACAGGCTTATGGCACCTGAGAAGGGAGCTCAGCCTCTGAGTGAAGCTCAGGTAAGTTGGTCATTCTAGAGAAAGTACCAAACCCCAACAAGGGTGGTGAGATGACTCAGTGGATAAAGGAGCTTGCTACCAAGACTGGCAACCTGAGTTCGATCTCTAAAACCCAAATACTGGGAGAGAACCATCTTGCTCAAGTTGTTGCTCTCTGACCTACACACATACGCACACACAAAGAAATGTTAATTTTTTTAAACATTTATTTGTTTATGTGTATGGGTATTTTGCCTGCATGTATGTATGTATGTATGTGTACCGTATGCCAGCAGTGTCTGAGAAAGTCAGAAAAGGGCATTAGATTGCCTGGAACAGGAGTTATAGATGGCTGCGAGCTGCCATGTGGGTGCCGAGAACCAAACCTGGGCCCTCTATACGAACAGAAAGTGCTCCTAACAGCTGACCCATCTCTCCAGCTCCTTTTTTTTGTTTTGTTTTGTTTTGATTTTTCGAGACAGGGTTTCTCTGTGGCTTTGGAGCCTGTCCTGGAACTAGCTCTTGTAGACCAGGTTGGTCTCGAACTCACAGAGATCTGCCTGCCTCTGCCTCCCGAGTGCTGGGATTAAAGGCATGCGCCACCACCGCCTGGCTTCTCCAGCTCCTTAAAAAGATTTTTTAAATCAACAAGTTGGCCTGTGGCTGCAGTTCAGTTGATAGAATGCTTGCCTGGCATGTATGAAGCCTTGGTTGGGCTCAACCCCCAACATCTCATAAATTGGATATAGTAGCAAGTGCCAGTAATCCCAGCACTCAGGAGAAGGTAAATTCAAGTTGAGTTCAACATCATCCTTAACAGCATAGTAAGCTCAAGGCCAGCCTGGATTACCTGAAAGGAACTAAAGAAAAACCTAATCGACTTTAACCATATCATTGCCCTACAAACACACCCCCAGCCATGACTCATGACACACTTGAATGTAAACCTCATACAAAGTGAGCAAGGTGATTCACTTCCCAGAGACATACAAACGACTGGACAATAAAGAGAGAGAAAACTT
Source organism: Dicrostonyx torquatus (assembly GCA_028555095.1). Classification (NCBI taxonomy): domain Eukaryota; kingdom Metazoa; phylum Chordata; class Mammalia; order Rodentia; family Cricetidae; genus Dicrostonyx; species Dicrostonyx torquatus. Next base: position 150,934 of record JAQHUG010000572.1, on the reverse strand, counting down.
TAGAGACCGTTTAGGGAGAAAAAGGAGATCTAGGGAGTGTGGTTGCTGTCAGGCAAGACAGAATCCAGGTCCCTGGCTCAGTGGAGTCTGTCCTTGTGGACCAGATGCCAAGCAGCCAAAAGAACAGACGTGAACTAACCCTGTCCCTGGAAATAAAAGGAAATATGGCTGGCTGTGTTACCATACCCAAGATGCCTTCAACCTCAACTACAGAATTCTCTCACTTTGGTCTGAAGCTGAAGTGAGAAGGGCCTCAGACAACTTGCTTAGCTTCTAGAAGCCTCTTCTGAGAGTTCATTTAAAGACAGATTGTCAGATTATTTTTAAACATTCAAAATTATGTCATAAGCCAATTCTAAGGATCTCAACCTCAGCATCAGATGACATAGCCCTACGCCAGCATCAATGTGGGTGCCACGTCCCTCAGCGTCAAAGTCAGCATCACACCCTGGTGTACATGGGCATGTTTGCGGAATTAGAGAACACAGGACCTACTTACTCACATAGCAACCTGGTGCTGACTGAGCATCATAGACACTGCGATATGATATTAAGATGTGAAGCCACACAGGGAGGGAGGGGGAGAGGACAGGTAACAGAAAAAGCAGCACTATTGTCAGATGCCAGTTGCTGATGCTTCCCAGAGGAGCTAGGGACAGGGGAACCTGTTCCAGGCCAGCTAGGTAGGCCCCTTTGCTTTGCCCTAGAAACTGATGTCCTGCTCACCCCACCCCACCCTGCCCTATACCAAAGACAACCCAGAGCCTTGCATATTTACCCCAAACACTCATCCACTGAACTACACCCCTGGGGTAGTTTGAATAAGAATGGCCCCTATAGGCTCATATATTTGGATACTTAGTCATCAGAACTGGCAGTATTTGAAAAGGATTGGCGGTGTGGCTTTGTTAAAGGAAATGAGCCACTGAGGGTGGGCTTTGAGGTTTCAAAAGCCCATGTCAGGCCCAATCTGTCTTTACCAGCCTACCATCAGGATGTAGCTGTTAGCTGCTCCTAGACCTTGCCTGCCTGACTGCCTGCATGCCTCCTGGACTAAGCCACTGAAACTGTAAGCAAGCCCTTCCTGGCTTTTTTTTAAGTGTTCTAAAATTGTTTGTTTATTTTTTATTTTTTTTAAATATTTATTTATTTATTATGTATACAATATTCTGTCTGTGTGTATGTCTGCAGGCCAGAAGAGGGCACCGGACCTCATTACAGATGGTTGTGAGCCACCATGTGGTTGCTGGGAATTGAACTCAGGACCTTTAGAAGAGCAGGCAATGTTCTTAACCGCTGAGCCATCTCTCCAGCCCTGTTTGTTTATTTTTTAAGACAGGGTTTCCCTGTAGCCCTGGCTGCCCTCAAACTCAGAGATCCTCCTCCTGCCTCTGCTTTCCACGTGATGGGATTAAAAGTGTGTGCCACCAACTAACTGCTGAGCTATTTCTCCAGCCCAAATTTATTTTTATTTTATGTTCACTGCCTGCATGAATGTCTATGTTAGAGTACTGAATTTCCAGAACTGGAGTTCTAGACAGCAGGGAGCTGCCATGTGGGTGCTGGGAATTGAACCAGGGTCCTCTGGAAGAGCAGTCAGTGCTCTCTCAACCACTGAGCCATCTCTACAGAGCGAGTTCCAGGACAGGCCCCAAAGCTACAGAGAAAGCCTGTCTTGAAAAACAAAACAAAATAAAACAAAAAAAAGTGTGTGCCACCGCCACCCAGCTCCTTTTTTCCCCAAGGAATAAACTCAAGGCCCCCACACGTTCTTAAGCAGGCCCTATCCGGTTAGTGGATTTTTGTTGTTGTTTGGTTTGGGTTTTGATCTGGGGAGAGTAGGATCTTTTTTTTTGGGGGGGGTGGGGGATCGAGACAGGGTTTCTCTGTGTAACAGTCCGACCTGCCCTGGAGTTTGCTCTGTTGACCAGGCTGGCCCCGAACTCACTGAGATCTGCCTCCCTCGTGCCGGAATTAAAGGCGTGCACCACCACTGCCAGCAAGGGCAGGGTCTTTACCTCTGCATCCCAAAATGGCCTCAAATGCAAAACCTTGCTGCCTCTCTCTCCTGCATATTAGGATTACAGGCATCAATACCACCATGGCTGGTTCAGGTATTTCTAAACTAACCAATGGTGAGAAACGCTTTTAAAAATCAGGAGGGGGCTAGAGAGATGGCTAGGCTGCTGTTAGAAAGGCCCCAGGTTTGATTGTCACCAACGCGACAGCTTACAACTCTCTCTACCCTAGTTCCAGGGGATTTGATGCCCTCTTATGACTCCCTGAGCACCAGACACACACGGTGCACAAAGAAGCATACATGCACGTAAAATACTCATACACATAAGATTTTTCTTGTTTAATTCAGAAGGCACTGGAGAGATGGCTCAGAGAGTAAGAGTACATACTTTTCTTCCAGAGAATTGGAGTTAGTTTCCAGTACGCATGTCAGGCAGCTCATAACCTCCTACAAGGATTAGTATTTGCTCAATACTCTTACACATACACGTCATTCACAATAAAATAAACCTTTAGAAAAAGTCATGAGAATAAGTTTGGGAACGTGACTCAGCTGGTAGAGTGGTTGCCTAGTATTCAGAGTTCAGTCTTTAGGACTGCATAAGCCGGGCTTGCGGGGGGGTGGGGGGGATCAGAAATTCAAGGTCATCCTTGACTACGTATAGTATTCAAGGCCAGCCTGAGCGCCAAGTGACCACATCTCAACCAACAAGCCACCCAGGAGAGATGACATCTTAGCCTTTTAGTTAAGATCAGGTGATAGAACCAGGCATGCATTGTCGTCCTGTGATCTCAGCCCTCAGGAGACTGAGGCAAGAGGATGGCCTGGAGTTGGAGATCAGCTCAGGAATGCAGCTCAATAGGACCCAAAGCCCTGGGTCCCATCACCAGTGCTGCCAAAATAAATAAATAAACAAGCAAACAAGCCAAGAGATCAGAAGCCAGAGTCAAATTCAAAGCAGGGACTGGAAAAAGATGCTCGCACACCCATATTCGGAAAAAGATGCTTGCACACCCATGTTCAGAAAAAGATGCTCGCACACCCATGCTTGGAAAAAGACGCTTGCACACCCATGTTCAGAAAAAGATGCTTGCACACTCATGCTTGGAAAAAGACGCTTGCACACCCATGCTCAGAAAAAGACGCTTGCACACCCATGTTCAGAAAAAGATGCTTGCACAC
>JAQHUG010000572.1:112341-146145 GCA_028555095.1 Dicrostonyx torquatus | reverse complement strand
CGAGGCCAGCCTGGTCTACAAGAGCTAGTTCCAGGACAGGCTCCAAAGCTACAGAGAAACCCTGTCTCGAAAAACCAAAAAAAAAAAAAAAAAAGGGAAAGTTTCATGGTTAACATTTTAACCAAAATAAAAATAGTAAGAATTCAAACTCATACCCCACTACACACACAGTCTTAGATCACAGCCTGTCTTGAAGAATGAGTTACCCCTGACACAGTGACTCAGTGACATTCACTAGCAGCAAGAACAGCCGGGCTGAGGGAGGCCTCCATGTTCCAGGCTGACCTGCACCCAGATAGTGGGGATATGAGACTTTTTTCTGTAGTTTATTTTGCAAACAAACCATGCTCTGCCTATCTCAAACCATCTAAACCACAAGAAATGGGCTGGAGCAGGGGAGGTGCCTTTCACAGGAGATTAAGAATCCAAGTTCAAAACCCCATAGGCAGCGGAGAACTGTAAGAGATGCTGTCTCAAAAAGGTGAAAGTGGAGGGTCAAAACCCAAGGATGACCTCTGACCTCCACAATGTACACCATAGCTTGTATGTGCCCATGTCAAGAGGAAGAGGAAGAGATGTGTGATTAAAACACAAGGAGCAATACCCAAGGCTTTCCGAAAAGTTCCAAAATGACAGGGCTTGAATCTCCCAAGGGCCTAGGTTCCTTCAATCTCCTAAGGGCTTAGGTTCCCCAGTCAGCATTGCAAAAGATAAACAAACCATGGGGCTGGGGGCTGGAGAGATGGCTCAGTGGTTAAGAGCATTGCCTGCTCTTCTAAAGGTCCTGAGTTCAATTCCCGGCAACCACATGGTGGCTCACAACCATCTGTAATGAGGTCTGGTGCCCTCTTCTGGCCTGCAAACATATACATAGACAGAATATTGTATACATAATAAATAAATATTTTTAAAAAATAAAAAAAAACAAACCATGGGGCTGAAGAGATGACTCAGAAGTTAAGAGCACTCACTGTACTGCTAGGAATCTGAGCTTGATTACCAGCACACATACCTGTTAGCTCACATGGAACTCCAGGGGATCCAATGCCCTTCTCTGGCCTCAGAGGCACCAGCACATACATGGCGCACACACACACACACACACACACAAAATAAGTGAAAATAATTATTTAGGGGTTGGAGAGATGACTCAACAGTTAAGAGGACTTGGTGCTCTTGCAGAGGATCCAGGTTTGATTCCCAGCCCCCACATAGTGGCTCATGACCATCTGTAACTCCAGTTCCAGGGGATCTGACTTCTCATTTGGCCTCCATGGACACCAGACATGTATAACGCACATGGTGTACATACAGGCAAACATTTGTAAACATCAAATAAAAATAATTGCCGTATCTCGCATCCAGGCAACAACATCAGCAGGGTCCTGCCCAGCTTATTTATCTGTGCTTGGAGAGAAGCATGAAGATTAAGAAATGGTATGTAGAACTGCCGGGCAGTGGTGGCACACGCCTTTAATCCCAGCACTCGGAAGGCAGAGGCAGGTGGATCTCTGTGAGTTCGAGGCCAGACAGAGCTAGTGACAGGACAGGCTCCAAAGCTATAGTGAAACCCTGTCTTGAAAAAACAAACAAACAAAAAAGAAGACGGAGGAGGAGGAAGAAAAGAAGAAGAAGAAGAAGAAGAAGAAGAAGAAGAAGAAGAAGAAGAAGAAGAAGAAGAAGAAGAAAAGAGAGAAAAGAATATCAGGTAGGGCCGAGCGGTGGTGGCGCACACCTTTAATCCCAACACTCGGCACTCGGGAGGCAGAGACAGGCGGATCTCTGTGAGTTTGAGTCCAGTCTGGTCTACAAGAGCTAGTTCCAGGACAGGCTCTAAAAGCTACAGAGAAACCCTGCCTCGAAAAACCAAAAAAAAAAAAAAAAAAAAGTCAGGTAGGAAAAAAAAAAACAGATACAAAAGAAAAGACAGGATGGAGTTGGGAGGGCATCCAGTAAGTCTTGAGATTTGCCCCGTGTTTACCCCAAGTTTTGTATACCCCAATCCAAAAAGGGGAAGGCAAGAGGCTTCTCTACCTGATACAAGGAACAAAGTAATCACCTTCTCCATACAAAAAGCATCAAGTAACCACACCAACCACACCCTAGGTCAAAACATCCTGTTAGTAGGCACACTTTGGGGCAAACCTCTTGTCATAACCTTAAAGGAGCAAGAATAGGCCTGCTTGAGCTGGACGGTGGTGGTGCACGCCTTTAATCCCAGCACTCAGGAGGCAGAGGCAGGCGGATCTCTACCAGCCTGGTCTACAAGAGCTAGTTCCAGGACAGCTAGGACTGTTACACAGAGAAACCCTGCCTCGAAAAAAAAAAAAAATAGAGGACTGCTCTCTGACCTTTGGTTAAGGTGGAATGAATCCACATTCGTGGGCTCCCACAAATAATCTTAAATTTAAAAAAATTAATCTTTTTTTTTTTCTGAGACAGTTTCTCAGTAGCTATGGAGCCAGTCCTAGAACTTGCTTTGTAGACCAGGCTGGCCTTGAACTCACAGAGATTTACCTTCCTTTGCTTCCCGAGTGCTGATTTTAAAAGGTATGTTTTTTTGTTAAAAAACAAAAACCAAAACAAAGCATCTGATTGCAGTACACATTGTGAGCTTCCTCACTTAAGTCCTCAGAAATGGCCTACAGGTTGAGGGTGTGGCCCAGGTGGCAAGCACACATCTTCCAGTGCAAGGCACTTATTTGGTTGTCAGCACCAAAAGAAGAGAGGAAGCTGGGGAGTGTGACTCAGTAGAGGACTTGTCTAGCACACAGGAGCCCCAGTATTGTATAAACTGAGCGTGTGTGTGTGTGTGTGTGTGTGTGTGTGTGTATGTGTGTGTACACATCTGTAACCCCAGCATTTAGGAGGGTGGAGGCAGAGGGGATCAGAAGTTCAAGATCATCCTCAGCAACATAGAGGGTCCATAGCCAGGGAAACATGAGACCATATGTGCAAGACTCAAAGCTGCCCTCCACCACGGTGCTGAGATGGGAACTATTCTAAAAGATGGGAACTATCAAAAGGTGACATTAGTGGTGAGGGAAAATGATAATGCAAGATGGAGCCCTCAAGGCCATTTGTCCATGCTCCTATCCTACCAAGAAATGAAGACACAGTGATCCCCACATCTCCACAAGGGATATATTCCAATACCCACAATGGGTACCTGGAACTGCGGGTAGTTCCAAACTCCACTTGTAATGTACTTTCCCCTGTACATCCATACTGTGATAAAGTTTACCCTACAAATCAGGCATAGTTAATGATTAAGAATGACTAATAAAATAGAGCAATCAAAGTAATACACTCTAAGTTACATAAATGTGTTCCCTTAAAAAAAAATCTTGCCGGGCAGGAGGCAGACAGAGGCAGGTGGATTTCTGTGAGTTTGAAGCCAGCCTGGTCTACAGAGCTAGTTCCAGGACTGGCTCCAAAGCTACTGAGAAACCCTGTCTCGATAAGACCACAAATAAATAAATCTTTCCACTGCCACAGACTTCATCTCCTATTCATCACACAGTGCAAGCAGCCTTGGCACCTCCAGGTCCCTCCCTCCCTCTCCGATATCTGTCAGCTTCCTGCTTGGGGCTTCACCTAACTGGGTCTTTTTTGTCTGCCCCATTCAAGCCTTCCCGTACACCTTCCACTTCCTAACTGAGCTCTTTCAATATTACGTCTGTTTACTCTAGTCGTTCACAAGCACTGCTGTGTACCTTTGGAGGGCAGAGGACAACCGGTCAGCTCGTGGGAGTCCATTCTCTCCTTCCGCCATGTGGGTCCTGGGGATCAAACTCAGGTCAACAGCCTTGGCAGCCAGCGCCTTTGTCCCCTGAGCATCTTTCTGACCCTTCTCCTTAGCTCATTACTACTAGTTAACTATCTTAAGTGCCTATCCCCTCCATGGTCCAATTAAAGTCCAAAGGCAGATATCTTCCCCACTCCCACTTCCAGCTTGACCCCTTACATCTTGTGTGGTTTCTGGCTCACAAAAGGAACACAATACGATAAAGGCATAAATGAAGGACAACCATTGGCTCACTTTCTGCTTTCAAGAATGTGTCCCGCTGCCTTCCCACTGCCCAGGGCCATTGCCACATGTGAGCAGGGAACACTCTCATGTGACAGGCACCCTACCCAGAGCAGCTCACAGAGTAGAGGAGTACTTGTAATCTGGGCGGGAGGTGCCACTAAGGTGATGGAAGGCTTGTCTGACACTGTGACTCCCTGGGTTGGGGCTTCAGCTCTTGGGGGAGGGATTGCACCCAAGTGTCAAGGTACAGGCCTATAATCCTACCTACTCAGAAGGTGGAGGCAGGAGGTTCACAAGTTTTAAAGGCAGCCAGAATGATTTGGTGAGGCTGGCTCAAAACAAAGTTTGAAAAGAGCTGGAGGCTGCAAGCCATATGTGGGGCCCTGAAACATTTTCCACAATATAAACTCCAAAGCCACAGATCCTGGCTTCACACAAGCAGCTGTCCCCTGAGCCTACCAATGTGGAAGGGTAGAATGAGCCCGAGAGGGCACAGCTAAAGGTGGAAAACTTGGGGGCAGCCAAGTCTTTCTAAACCAGTAGTTGGCAACCTTCCTAATGCTGCGACCGTTCAGTATGGTTCCTCATGCTGTGCTGACCCCAACCATAAAATTATTTCATTGCTACTTCATAACTGTAATTTTGCTACTGTTAATAAATAGTAATACAACCCCAAAGGGCTGCGACTCACAAGTTGAGACTTGTTCTAGACCACTGGTCTAAAGCAGTCCACAGTTCTAGGCTTGTTCTAGATCACTGTTCTAGAACGTTTCCCCTTAAAACCTACTGGGTCGGCCAGGCGGTGGTGGCACACGCCTTTAATCCCAGCACTCGGGAGGCAGAGGCAGGCGGATATCTGTGAGTTCGAGACCAGCCTGGTCTACAAGAGCTAGTTCCAATGCAGGCTCCAAAGCCACAGAGAAACCCTGTCTCGAAAAAACAAAAAAAAACAAAAAAAAAAAACAAAAAAAAACCTACTGGGTCAAACACAAACACCCAGACCAACTCTGGGGGAAGCTGTGCTGGGGATGGGCAGCTGGGGACTTCTGACATGCCTGAAACAAGGCTCAGTGTAAAACAGATAGGAACTGACTCCTGGGTCTGCAAAACTTGAAAGGCCTGTGAGATGGTGGGTAAAGGTGGAGGGAAGAGGCCAGCTCCACAGGGTCACCCTCTGACCTCCATACATATACTGTAGCATGCATGCATGCATGCATATGCACGCGTGCACACGTGCGCGCACACACACACACACCATCTGTCTCTCACATGCACATAATAAATAACAAAGTTTTTTAAAAAATTGATGATCAGCTATTGAATAATTTATTCTGGGTTCTTAGACACTTGGAATTGCTTGTCCCCTCCAAGTGTGCAGGGCTGGCAGGACAATATATACATATATATGTACATACGTATACACACACACACACATATTTAAGGTGACGAGCTGATGAAGTTTCTTCACCCTAAAAGTTAAGGTGCGGAAATGACATAGTTTCTAGCTGGGAGTAAAATAAAGGCCATCTAAGTGTTTATCCCATGGAAAGACTGTGTCCTGAGCCTTCTCAGGTTCTAACTTATCAGAGCTGCCAGCAAGTAGAGGATACAAGGTAGAGAAAATGCATGTGGGACTGTGGGGTAGCAAAGACACAGGATGGTTTTTTGTTTTGTTTTGTATTTAAGCATCACCCCACTTGAAGACCTTAGGGAAGTACTGACAGCTTTTAAAAATGTATATCCACATTTGAAATCCCAAAGGAACCTTATCTTCTTGTTAGTGTGGTTTCACAGGGTGGTTTTTTTTTTTTTTTAGTTTTTCGAGACAGGGTTTCTCTGTAGCTTTGGAGCCTGTCCTGGAACTAGCTCTTGTAGACCAGGCTGGTCTCAAACTCACAGAGATCCGCCTGCCTCTGCCTCCCGAGTGCTGGGAGTAAAGGCGTGCACCACCACCACCCGGCTCACAGGGTGGTTTTTGCTTGTTTTGCCATTAATGCAGACCTCCCAAAAAAGGGGGAAAAATGAAAAAAAAAAAACCACTGGATGCCTTTAACTTCTACCATATTTTGCTGCAGGGCTGCCATATGGGCGTCTTAGAGGCTGGAGACACTCAGAGACTGATTCCAGAAGCACAAAAGCAGAAATGTCCCTTTCTCCTTGGCAAAGGGGGAGGGTCAGGGGCTCCGCCCTCTCCCTCCTCCTGGCCCCCAGCTCTGGTCAGCTGCTCCCACACTCAGTTAAAGATTACCACTCTAGCCAGGACAAGCCCCATAGCCAGACCCACCCCACCCCCCTTCCTCATTCTCTTGGCTAACCCCAAGGAGCTTTGGGCCAGGTCAGGATAGAATTTCCGTGGCAACAGGCATCAAAAAAGGCCACCAAGCACTCAACATTGTTCCCTGTGTTTGGTAGCAGGGCGCTGAGTAGCTAGGGTGTAAAGGATGCACACAAGCCAGGCAGGGCAGTCTGTTGGTAATGGAGATTCTAACTAAACCCTGCTTATTTTGCCTCGGTGTGCATCTTCACGTTTAAGAAGGAGGATGAAGGCAAGCAATGCAGACCTCATGGGAACGACTGACTGCAGAAAATGACAATGTGCTTGCACGGCCAGCTCTCCACAGCTTGTACACCAAGCAGGACCGACTCACAAGCAGCACAAGGCTGGCACAGCAAGAAAAGGCCAGTAGAGGACCCAGACTGAGCTTCCAGGGCAGCGAAGGGTGGGGGAGTGGCAGGCAAACAAAAGCGGGAAAAATAGAAGGACATTCCTCCAGCTGTCGAGTAAAGGTTCCAAAAATAGCTGACGTGGGCCTGCTGGGGAGGAGGAACCAGAGTGCGCGGGGATTGGAGCGAAGGGGAAATGGAGGCCTCTCCTCCTCGCCTTTGTCTGAGTCGGGACCGCGAGGTGACCCTCCCCTGCCTAGAACAGCAGGCCGCTCCCGCCCCTCTGGGTCGCTCTTCCCCTCCAAGGGCGTCGGGCAGTCAGGATACCCCATTCCGGGTCTAGGCACCCCCCAGAAAAGCTCCCCCTGAATACCTTGTTAGCCCGAACCCCGCCGGGGCCCAGTGATCATGCCCCAGGCAACCAGCTGCCACTGTTCCCTACGCCCCAACCCCTGCAGCAGCCTGGGCGCGCCAGGCGCTGGAGCCCGGCATGAGGCCACCGCCCAGCCCTTCGCGACCCGCACACCGCCGTTCCCCGGCCGCCGGCGTGTCGCTAGTAGCACTCCGGGGTTCCCCTCCCGGGACGTCGCCACGTCGCAGCGCTGCACGCGCACCCGCCCCCCCTGGTGCGGCACTCACAGTGGCGCCGTGGCTGCTCCGGCCAGTTGGGGACAGTCAGGGCGGCCGGTGCCCAGGTCCGCGCCGAGCCCGGGGCTCTGCAAAGCGAGTGCACGGTTCGCAGGTAGCCGGCCATCCCGAACAGGCGAGGTCCGAGCGCGCCGCTGCACCAGGTTGTGCGTCGGGACTCTGCTGGCCCGGGTGGCCAGGACCCAACCGGGGCGGAGCTGCGGAGCCCGCCGCCCCATTGGGTCTCACCCGGGAGAAGGCGGGTCCAGGGCCGGGGCAGGAGCCTGCCTGCCACCCTTGGGCCTGTTCCAGAGCCCGGGCCGCTCCAGCGCTGAGCCCGCGCCTTCTGGGCACCTCAATCTTTCTCCAAAGCAGCAGCAGACAGTGCGACCCATTCGGGTCCCTCACTGTTGCATGACTCCTGGCTTCCACCAGAATGTCAGCGGCGGTCAGGTCGCCTTAGTCCCCTGCGTCCTTCTTGTTTGTCTGATTGACCCGACCGAGGCGCCTTCATCTAACCGATTGACAAGTGTGGCGTTCTTGAGCCGAGATCACCGCATCTAGGATCTCCTCCTCGTATCTTTCAGTTGGGTGGACTAACCTGGATCGAGAGTTAAAATTCCGAGTGCGGTGGAGGCAAGCAGATCCTGAGTTCTGTTCATGAGTTCAAGACCAGCTTGAACTATCTGAGACCCTGTCACAAAAACAAAACAAAGTAAAGGGCAAAGGGTTGAAATCCGACTTTTGTTCCTCACTAGACCAAACTTCTAGCCCCTAAGTCCATAAGCATGGCCAGAATCTGTTTTCTCGGGGCCTAAGAGAGCTGCCAGGAGACTTATGTGACATTATGTATGTAAAAGGTTTGGGTGCAGGCACCCTTCGTGGCACAACCATTGCCCAAGTTAATTACGTTCTATGTCAATAGTTAGGTGGTCCTGAAAGAAAGCCCCTATCTCCTATATCCTAAACAAAGGCCCAGCCACCACCTGACCCAACAGCTCCTATTTTGCCTGTTTGCATTGAAAAAACAAACAAGAAATCTGGCAGAGACAACCTAAATCCATCACCGCCCATTTTCTTGAGGCTCACTGAAGGCTGGACTTTGTGTCTCAAAATCTAGCAGACCCATCCCAGCTTTCCTAATCACACTAAAGAAGAACAACCTTTCCGCCCTGTGCTCCCAGATGTCACAGCATTGCCAGGTGGAGCTGGGCCAGGAAACTGACCTTGAACTGCTAACATCAAAGCTTCCTCCTGGCGTCTCAGTCTGGCAGCTTAGCTCTAGGATCCAACAGAGAGAGTATATACAAGGAGAGGCTGCTTTAGGTCGTTCCAAAGCATGAGACCTCCGTCAAAGGAAGGCCTGGGTTGGGGCGGCTTGTTCCAGGGTTTCTCTGTACAGTTTTGGAGCCTATCCTGGAACTAGCTCTGTAGACCAGGCTGGCCTCGAACTCACAAAGATCTGCCTGCCTCTGCCTCCAAGTGCTGGGATTAAAGGCGTGTGCCACCACCGCCTGAGAGACTTTTTACTGGGTTTCCGATTCTCTGGCCTAAAACCCTATAAAGACCATGGAGGTTGCTGGCTTTGGCTTCCATGCCATCCTGGTAATATCAGGTCCCTGGACTTCAGGATCCACACCTACAAGGTTGGGGAACAGACCAATCAGATGCAGTTATGGAGGTCAAGGGCCCACACTGCCACTGCCAGAAGAGTGGCAATTACTCTCCAGCCACAACCAGGGGCTTCCTGCTTCCCCTACGTAGAGGACAGGAATCTTACAGGCTTGGCAGGCCCTGGTGTGCTGTAGATTCCTGTATTTGTCTGCTGAGGGACCAAAGTAGAAGTCTTTGTGGTTTTTCTGAGCACAGCATCAGTTGGGGGAAGTTGAGGCAATTTTACTTTTTTCTTTTTTAAAGATTCATTTATTTATTATGTATACAACATTCTGCCTCCATGTAAGCCCGCACACCAGAAGAGGGCACCAGATCTCATTACAGATGGTTGTGAGCCACCATGTGGTTGCTGGGAATTGAACTCAGGACCTCTGAAAGAGCAGCCAGTGCTCTTAACCACTGAGCCATCTCTCCAGCCCCCAATTTTACTTTTTAAACTGTTTCTCGTTGCCTGGTCCAACTCTATTCCACTTTTCTACATACAGTGATTATAAGGCAGCTGATCTCAGAGAGGTTAGGCCGCTAGTTCAAAGTCATCCAACCAAGATGTAGCAGAACTCCAGTTCAAACCCAAATACCTGCATGACAGGCCATAATTCGCTTAAGGGACACAGGAGAAAAACTGAGTCTTTGTTATTCATATTTGAAACTACTGATCATGGCAATTTCTTAAAAATTATTATTGTTTTAATTTATGTGTGTGGACATTTTGCCTTCATGTATGTTCAGGTATAACATATGTGCTTGGTGCCCTCAGAGGCCAGAAGAGAGTGTGGAACTGGAGTTACAGACAGTTGTGAACTGCCACGTGGGTGTTGGGAATTGAACCCATGTCCTCTGGAAGGAGTACTCTTAACCTGAGTTGTCTCTCCAGCCCCACATGGTAACTTTTGACCCTGAAAGTTTTGCCTGTGATGCTATTTAAAGAAAATAGGGGCCAGGCGGTGGTGGCGCACGCCTTTAATCCCAGCACTCGGGAGGCAAAGGCAGGTGGATCTCTGTGAGTTCGAGACCAGCCTGGTCTACAAGAGCTAGTTCCAGGACAGGCTCCAAAGCTACAGAGAAACCCTGTCTCGAAAAACAAAAAAAAGAAAAAAAAAAAAAGAAAGAAAGAAAGAAAAGAAAATGGGGTCAGAGTCTGCAATGAGTTGGGTGTGTGTGCATGTGTGTTTGTGTGCTTGTACCTGTGTGTAAGTGGTTGAGTGTGCACGCTGCATCATGACTGTGGCGCTCAGAAAGCCCTGCATGTCAGTCCTCCCACCGCCTCATCTGAGGCAGGGCATCTCTTATTTGCCACTGCTTACAGGCATTGTCCTGCCTCTACCTCCCGTGTCATCACAGAAGCACGGGAGTTACAAATATGCACCATGGTATCTGGCCTTAGGTGGGGTCTATGGAGTCAGCACAGGTGCCCACTCTTGTAGAGTGAGCCCTTTACCTGTTGAGCAATTCCTCAGCACCCCGTTTTAAAGTTAAATTCTGTTTCATGTCCCTGTAGAGGGGACAAAAATGCCTGCATTACTCTCTCCATGCCTCTTAGACTCGATGTGTATAGTTGCAGTTATCACAGATCTAGGGACAAGAGGAGAATCCCAAGAGAAACTTCCTTCTTTCTTTCATTTTATTACTGTTATTTGTTGTTACTTTTAAACAAGGTCTTACGTAGCCCAGGCTGATCTCAAACTTACTCTGTACTAGGAAATGACCTTGAACTCCTGATCCTCCTGCCTCCATTTCCCAGTGCTGAGATTACTGTACTTCCAAGAGGAGTTTTGATGGCACATGAGACATCTGGCAAGAAAAAAAGTCCCTTTTGCTGGAGGAGCTTCCCTAAGGAGTGTGTATGTGGCTGGAATATCCACTAAGGATGTGGGGCGTCCAGACCACAGGCTGAAAGAGGGGGTGTCTCACGCTTCATCCAGCCTCCGCTGCAGGCCTGTGTTTCGTAGTAGGCTTGTAAGCAGAGTGTAGGCTCCCAAAACAGAGATAAAGATGTGCTGAGAGCAGGGGCTCATACCTGGGAAGAAAGACCTGACATGGGTTCTGGAAGACTTCCAAAAAGGACAGGATGGTACGGGTTAGTGCAGCAGCTGCCTGAACACAGGCCTGGCAGCAGAGGAGTTGGAGTGAGTCAGCCCTCCCCCTAGAAGGCTGAAGAATGGCAGTGCCATTATTAGAAAGTGGAAAACAGAAGGCGAATGTTGATGGCTAAGCGAGCTATTTATGGTGATCTCCCCAGTCTGTCCTGTGCCTGTTTCCAGCACCTTCTCCCTGAAGCCTAGCTCAGGTTCCTGCAGAAGCTCTCCCATGAACCGGTATGACGGCTGGATAGCTCTGTGGTCTGTGCCTGCGCTAACTCTTACCAAGTCAAAGATCTGCTTTCCCCTCCCACAGCCCAGTACAACTTCTGTCCAGTGGATGCTTGTGTCCCCACAATTCAGATGCTGTGCAATTATTCCCATGGTGATGGTGTCTGGAGGTGATGTCTTTGGGACATAATTACATCATGAGGACCACTTGTCATGAATGGAATTAGTGACCTCATAAGAAGTCTCGTGAGGCAGTTGACCTCTCTAGAATAAGGTCATAGATTGAAGACGACCTCACCAGGCAGCAAACACACTAGCACCTGGATCTTTTGTCATATATTAAAAGGCTTATTTTTCAGTGTGTGCATGTGTGTGCGTGTATATGTGTGTGAGTGTGTGAGTGTGGGTGCTTTGCCTGTATGTATGTAGGTGTACTATCTGAATAGGCCAGAGCAATCACCAAAGTTGCAGATGGTTGTGAGCTGCCGTGTGTGGGTGCTGGGGGCCAAAGCCCCAGCCCCTGCAAGAGCAGCAAGTGGTCTCAACTGTTAGGCCAATTATTATTGCTGCTGTACCCCAGGCTGGCCTCAGCCTGGCTAAGTAACTGAAGATGACCTTGAACTCCTGATCCTCCTGAGTGCTGGGATGTTAGTAGTGCATCACCATGCTGCTTTAGGTAGCTCTGGGGAATCGAACCCAGAGCCTCGAACATGCTTGGCAAACACTATATCAACTGAGCTATATGATGGGGAAAGGCCGTTAGCCAATCACCTCTAGTTGGGGTGTGACCATTTGGGACCCCAGGTAATGAAAACTGAGAGAACATAGGTGCTCTCTCTCTTTCCATGCTGTGTCCGTTGGACGGATAGGACTTTGGACTTCCCACCCCGATAGGATAGCGTGAGTCTTATCTCTTTTCATTTATTTTTTTTATTTTTTATTTTTATTTTTTTTGGTTTTTCGAGACAGGGTTTCTCTGTGGCTTTTGGAGCCTGCGCTGGAACTAGCTCTTGTAGACCAAGCTGGTCTCAAACTCACAAAGATCCGCCTGCCTCTGCCTCCCGAGTGCTGGGATTAAAGGCGTCCGCCACCACCGCCCGGTTTCTCTTTTCATTTATTAAAAATACTTTTTCCTATTGAACCGGCTTAGTTAATTATTCTTCCGTGTTGTGTTACTTCTGCCGCCCACGTGGCTTTTATCGCCGCGTCTCTGCGCGTTCCCCAGGACCTGGACCCCCGGTCCTGCGCTCGGCTTGGCCGGGTTCAGCTTCCCTGCTCCGTGTCCCCGCCACCATCTAGCAGGCTCCCGGTTCCGGCCGCGAGTCCCTCAGCCAACACCAACAGGTGCTCTCTCTCTCTCTCTCTCCATGCAGTATCCCTTGGACGGATAGCACTTCGGACTTCCCACCCCGATAGCGTGAGTCTTATCTCTTTTCATTTATTAAAAATATTTTTTCCTATTGAACTGGCTTAGTTAATTATTCTGCCGTGTGCCATTACAGCTATACCCCCAGTCTCTGGTTCTAACTTTGTAAAATGGACAATAATGGGGTGAAATTGCTGTTACTGTCTGTTTTGATGTTTTTTTAGAGATAAAGCCTCAAATTTCTGATCTTCCTGCTTCCACACAGTGCTGGGAGATGTTGAAATACTTTTGAATTTCATGAACGTTCTGTGCCTTAAATTAATCCTAAATATTCCTAAATCCAGTGAGCAAGAGTCAAAGAGAAATGGTTGACAGCCACTAACATGGGCCAGATGCAACATTACTGGGTTGGCAGGAGACTCCAGAGTTCTAGAGTTTCTGCCAACTTGCAGATGGAATTTGCATCATTAGGGTCTCATTGCCTGGAGTCAGAGCCTCTGGGAACCTCAGTTCCCCTGGTTGCAAATGGGGAGCAACAACGCCAACTCCTGGGGGAGTTCCAGGATGGAAAGCGCTTCTAGCACAGTGCTGAAATGTGGCCTGGTGCAGAGGGCATGTGCTGGGCCTCTGTGTCTTGCCAAGCCTGACAGGGATGGACCAGAGGGCACATTCCTTCCTGAGAGGTCCTTAACGTTCAGGGGTCTGAGGGAGATGGAAATGTACACAGTTATTTCAAAGCATACTGACTGTGTCTCAGAGAGTGCTGGCTGGAAGAGTGTCTTGAGGACGACTCCATGCCACCCCTCCATTTTGAGATGCATGGACCTCAAATCCAGCACTTGCAGGGTCAACTGCCACAGGAATAACCATCGGGTGTGAGGAGACACAGGCCCACAGGCCGTGGGGCCACTCAAAGGACTGTTGTCTTTGATGGGGAAATTGAGACTGAAAGCCAGGTGTGGGGCCCCAGGTTTTGGTAAGGTTTAGACAAAGGATTTGGGAAGGCTTAGACAAAGGATTACCAAGACTTCAAGGTCAGCCTAGAGGACAGGAGTTCCAGGGTAGTCTGAACTACAAAGGGAGAGAGGGAAAAAAAAAGGAAGGAAAAGAAAGTTGGCAAGAAGGCTCAGTGGGTCATGGTGCCTGCTGTCAAACCTAACAACCTGAGTGTGAGCCTCAAGCCCTACAAGGTGGAAGGAAAGAATCAATTTCTGCAAGTTGACCTCTGACCTACACATTTGTGCCATCACACACACACACACACTATCCCACACATACATATCTACATATAAACAATCAAACACACACACAGAAAAATGAATTAAAAGATGGAAGATGCATGAAAAATTCAGGAAGTGAGCCAGTCATGGTGGAATACCCACCCCTTTAACCTCAGCATTCAGAAGGCAGTGGCACACAGATCACTATGAGTTTAAAGCCAGCATGGTCTATGGAGTGAGTTCCAGAAGGACGGGGCTATGTAGAGACACCTTATTTCAAAGAAAGAAAAAAAGAAAGGAAGGAAAAGAGAAAGAAAGAAAGAAAGAAAGAAAAGGGGAAATGGAAAAAAGGAAAAAAGGAAAAAAATCTGGAATTGGAGGAGTTTCCTTCTGAGCCCAGCGATGATGAGAAAGCAGTAAGAAAGGGATCCCAGGGTCCTGCTGGCCAGTTAGTCTAGCAGAATCAGCTTAAACACACACACACAGGCACCCAAGCACGCGCGCAAACACACATACATTAGCATGTATACACATGTGCACCATCACACATGTACACAGAGAACAGGTTTGAAGCCTCCATATGGTAGTGTTTTTGACTAGCATGGATGAGGCGCTGATTAGGGTCAATCTCCAGCAAAGGAAAAAGAAAAAAAATCCTCATGGATACTGTTTCAAACTCCACAATGCAACCAGGAAAGCTATCACTCGTATACTTTGTTACTAAAGGAAAAAAGAGAGCACTGGAACTGGAGGAACAGCTCAGTGGTTAAGAGCGCTTGCTGATCCTGCAGAGTTCCGCTCCCAACACCTTCATCAGGAGCCTCACAACCACCTATCACTCCAGCTCCAAGAGATGCAATGTCTCTGACCTTTAAGGGCACCTAAATCACATGTACAAACCCACACATATATACACAAAATTTTAAATAATATAAATAGACTAGAAAAACAAGCAAAAGCTAGCCTACTGGCTGGAGAGATGGCTCAGTGGTTAAGAGCACTTCTTGCTCTAGCAAAGGGTCCTCAATCAATTCCCATCTGGTGGCTCACAAACACCCATAACTTCAGTTCCAGGGAATCTGATGCCCTCTTCTGATTTCTGTGGGCACCAGGCACACATGTGGCATACATACGTACAAGGCAAAACAGACGCCAACATAAAATAGTTTTAGTTTAGTTTTGCTTTGTTTTGTTTTTTTTCAAGACAAGGTTTCTCTGTGTAGCTCCGACTGTCCTGGAACTCCCTCTGTAGACCAGGCTGGCCTCGAACCCACAGAGATCCACCTGCCTCTGCCTCCCAAGTGCTGGGTTTAAAGTTGTGTACCACCACCACTCAGCACAAAATAATTTTTAAATATTCACATATTTATGTATTTTATGTACACAAGTGCTTTGTGTGCATGCACGTTTGCAAACCAGAAAAGGTCATCAGATTGTGAGCAGCCATGTTGATGCTAGGAACTGAACTCAGGTTCTCCAGAAGAGCAGCCAGTGCTCTTAGCCACTGAGCCATCTCTCCAGTCCAGAAATAAAAATAAATTTAAAAAAGACTATTCTAACACTCAGATGGTAAAGAAAGGAGGATGGAGAGTTCAAGGTCATCCTCTGTTACATATTGAATTCTGAGCTATATGAGATCCTATTCAAAAAAGGAGGAAGAGGAGGAGGAAAAGAGAAATAAGAAAGAACAAGACAAGAACAAGGCTGGAGAGATGGCTCAGCAGTTAAGAGCATTGCCTGCTCTTCCAAAGGTCCTGAGTTCAATTCCCAGCAACCACATGGTGACTCACAACCATCTGTAAACAGTGGCTGCCTGGGCCAAGGGTCCTCTGTGTAATGTTGGGGCATCCATCTTCAGCCTACAGGCCTAGAATATCTGACAGACTTTTCTGTGAAGCAAGAAATTCTGAAGGGCCGGGCGGTGGTGGCACACGCCTTTAATCCCAGCACTCAGGAGGCAGAGGCAGGCGGATCTTTGTGAGTTTGAGACCAGCCTGGTCTACAAGAGCTAGTTCCAGGACAGGCTCCAAATCTACAGAGAAACCCTGTCTCAAAAAACCAGAAAAAAAAAAAAGAAATTCTGAAGGACTGTCCTATCTTGTCTTGGCAAAATTCAGCAGTCACTTTCTTTCTTTCTTTCTTTTTTTTGGCATGTATACATAATAAATAAATAAATCTAACAAAAGGAAAAAAAAGAAAAAAAGAAAGTAAACTCCATATTTGTTTCTTCAATGCCCATCATCATCTCTGAAGTAGATTGGTGCTGCCAGGAGCAGACATGTCTCATGGTCATTAAAAAAAAAAAAGAACCCATGTTATTAAAACATCTTAAATGACATATTCTGTAGGTCTCTGAAGTGTTTGAAAACCACCTGTCTATCTAAAATATATCTCTCTTTGACCTTGAAACATACCTAACATGACTACCAGTTTGACTATTAAAATGACTATGCAAGAGATGAATGTGCCATGCTAATACAGGTACCTCCATGTTGCAGAGGGTAAATAAGGAATATGTGTTAACTTAAAATGTAGAAGTTAGTTAGGAATAAGCCTGAGCTAGTGGATGATCATTTATAATTAATATAAATCTTTGTGTGGTGATTTGGGAAGTGGCTGCTAGGTGTTTGGGAAAGGTGGTCAGGACAGGGACAGGAAAACTCTGCCTACAGGAAGATGTCTTAGTGGTTAGAAGTGCTTGCTGTACTCTTATGAGGACCAGAGCTTGAATTCCTAGAACCCACATAAAAGGCCAAGTGGGTGTGGTGTCTACCTAAATTCTAGCCTCAGAAGGAAGAAACAGGAACCACAAAGCAAACTGACTAGGAACTAACCATGTAGTTAGCTGCTATGTTGCTTTTTGTCTCTAATTACTTTGAACTACTTTATATTGAGACATCAGCTTCCTTGGGATTTTCCAAAGCTTTCATGGTTGTGGTGGTTCAGATCTGTAATCTGGGAACTAACCCTGAGAATCATGAGTTCAAGGCCACCCATGGGCTATCTAAGGGGACTTTGTCTCAAAAAATCAAAATGGAAAATGGAGGAGGGGAGTGGAAGAAATAGCTCAGTGGTTAAGAGCACTGGCTGCTCTTCCAGAGTACCTGGGTTCAATTCCCAGTACCTAAATGACAGTTCAAGACTGTAACTCCAGTTCTAGGGGTTCTGACACCCTCACACAGACATACACTCAGGCAAAACACCAATACACATAAAATAAAAATTAGAAAATTGCCAGGCAGTGGTGGCTCATGCCTTTAATCTTGGGAGGCAGAGACAGGCAGATCTTGGTGAGTTTGAGGCCAGCCTGGTCTACAGAGCAAGTTCCAGAAGAGACTCCAAAGCTATACAGAGAAATTCTGTCTCAAAAGACCGAAAACAAACAAACAAATAAAAACCTTTTACTTTTATTCTTGTTTTGAGACATTGTGCTTGGCCTCTCTTTCTTTTATTCATTTTGTCACATGTTCTGCGTGTGTGAACACAGCTGAGCTGGTTGTCTTCCTTCATTTGTTTGTGTGTGGTATTCAGGGTAAACTCAAAGTCTCATGTCTCCAGTCAAGTGCCCTACTGCTGAGCTTAATCCCCAGCCCAGGATTTTTGGGTTTTGGTTTGGTTTTTTGAGACAGGGTTTCTTTGTGTAGAGTTGGCTGTCCTGGAAATAGCTCTGTAGACCAGGCTGGCCTCGAACTCACAGAGATCCACTTGCTTCTGCCTCCCCAGTGCTGGGATTAAAGGCGTGCACCTTTACTAGCTGAGCCTTAGATGGCTGTAAATATCACCATAACAACCATCACATGATCACATACCTTCCCCGTGGAGCAGTAGCTCTGCAGTCAGGCAAAGCTGGCTAACACTGCTTCATCTTTTCCCAAGCTGTGAAACTATACAAGGAACGTTTCTTTTTTCCTCTCTTTCCTTCCTCTTCCTCCTTTTTCATTTTTCTTTTCCTTTGGTTTGTTTGTTGAGACAGCGTCTCATGTAACTTAGACGAACCTTTTTGTTGTTGTTAGTTTGATTTTGGTTTTTCAAGACAGGGTTTCTCTGTGTATCCCTGGCTGTCCTGGAACTCATTCTGTAGACCAGGCTGGCCTTGAACTCACAGAGATCCACCTGCCTCTGCCTCCTGAGTGCTGGGATTAAAGGCATGCACAATCATTGCCCGAATTTAGACTAGCCTTAAACCAACTCTTTCTTTCTCTCTCTTTCTCTTCCCACTCCTCTCTCCCAGACAGTATATTTGTCTGTGTAGCCCTGGCTGTCCTGGAACTCACTCTGTAGATCAGGTTGGTCTCGAACTCAGGGATCTGTCTGCCTCTGCCCCCTGAGTGTTGGGACTAAAGGTGTGTACCATCAATGCCCAGCTGCCTTGAACTCCCAAACTCACCCTGTAGCTGGGAATGGCCTCCCTCTTCCACTTCTAAAGTCTGGCACTACAGGCTTGTACCTACCACACCCAGCTGGGCACCAGTCTTGATCTGAGTTGATTCCATAACCAGGTCTCAATTCCTAATTAATAATTGGTTAATTTGAAGTATCACCTCAGTGACAGAGTGGATCATTAACTCCAGGACAGGAATCGCATATTCATTAAAATTTCCTAGGGCTGGGGGCTGGAGAGATGGCTCAGAGGTTAAGAGCACTGACTGCTCTTCCAAAGGTCCTGAGTTCAATTCCCGGCAACCACATGGTGGCTCACAACCATCTGTAATGGAGTCTGGTGCCCTCTTCTGACCTGCAGACATACTGACACACAAAC
Organism: Dicrostonyx torquatus; assembly: GCA_028555095.1. Lineage (NCBI taxonomy): Eukaryota > Metazoa > Chordata > Mammalia > Rodentia > Cricetidae > Dicrostonyx > Dicrostonyx torquatus. The sequence goes on along the minus strand of JAQHUG010000572.1, from coordinate 127,493 downwards.
AGAATATTGTACACATAATAAATAAATATTTAAAAAAAAAATTTCCTAGGGCTGCCAGGCTGGTTCCGCTGGTAGAGATAATGCTATGCAGCCTGATGCCTGGCATTGGATCCTTAGATTCCATGAGGTAGATCCCGCAGGGGCATTGTCCTGTGACCGCCACCAATGTATTGTGATAGTGTGCGCCTGCACTAATACACACACACACTTTAAAAATTAAACATTGCAGTGGTGGCGCATGCCTTTAATTCCAGCACTCAAGAGACAGAGGCAGGCGGATCTCTGAGTTTTGAGGCCAAGCTGGTCTACAAAGCAAGTTCCAGGACAACCAGGACTACATAGAAACCCTGTCTCGAAAATACTAATTAGTTAATTAAAAATTGAGAGAAAAAGTTTTCTGCCGGGTGGTGGTGGCACACGCCTTTAATCCCAGCACTCGGGAGGCAGAGGCAGGCGGATCTTTGTGAGTTCGAGACCAGCCTGGTCTACAAGAGCTAGGTCCAGGACAGGCTCCAAAGCCACAGAGAAACCCTGTCTCGAAAAACCAAAAAAAAAAGTTTTCTAAAGGCCTAGGTTAGGGCCTATTCTGTGTCTCAGATGTAGAGTATTTGTTTAGCCTGTTAGCCCCTGGGGCAGTTTATGTATTATTATATGTGCACACATATGGGTGTTCTACCCGCATGTATGTCTGTGCACCACATTCTGCCGGGTGCCCTCAGAGGTCAGAAAATATCAGATCCCCTAAAACTGGACTTCTGAATGGTTGTAAGAGCCATATAGGTTCTGGAAGCTGAACATCTGTAGGAAGAAGTATTCTTTTTTTTTTTTTTTTGGTTTTTTGAGACAGGGTTTCTCTGTGGCTTTGGAGCCTGTCCTGGAACTAGCTCTTGTAGACCAGGCTGGCCTCGAACTCACAGAGATCCGCCTGCCTCTGCCTCCCGAGTGCTGGGATTAAAGGCGTGCGCCACCACCGCCCGGCTAGGAACAAGTATTCTTAACAGCTGAACCATCTCCCCAGCCCCCAGGATGTTTTAAGAATCTACAGTAGGGTTGGAGAGATGGCTCAGAGGTTAAGAGCATTGACAGTTCTTCCTGAGGTTCTGAGTTCAATTCCCAGCAGCCACATGGTGGCTCACAACCATCTGTAATAAGATATGGTGCCCTCTTCAGCCTGCAGAAAAAAACTACAATAATCTTATTGCATGTGGCTGAGGTCAACACCCTATGCTAGATTAAAGCTGAAGCCAGGACTGCTTCAGGAAGGAGAGTGGCCGAGCTGCTTCCTGAGGTCAGTATCAGATTAGGACATTCTTCTCCATTGATAAACTAATGGCTAAGAGAGGACTCCAGCCTCACTCCACATGGTTGTCCTACAGAGAGTTACTTACCTTCTCTGCCGCTCATTTTATCATCTATAAAACAGGTACAGTAATAGGTTACCCCAACCACATGGTAAATAAGTGAGAGCTAATTCAGTAGGATTTGAACATTCGAGGCATCTCACTTGGACACTGGAGTGGGGAGACCTGAAGGCCGGTCCACCTGGGGCAGATGAAGAATACAGAAACTTGTGAGAACGGGGAGTGGGGGGGACAAACCTCCTGGAATCCATTTGTCTTCTTCTGTCCTTTGCCCTCCTCTCCACCTTCCTCAGTCCATCTCCCTCCCCCTCCATCCTCCTCCAAGCAAGCTCTGACCCCCACTTCCCTGGCTTCTTCTGAGACAAGGTCTCATTTTGTAGTCCAGGCTGGTTTCAATTTCAGTCTCCCTGGGTAAACCTTCCTGAGTGAGATTACAAGTGCATGCTGCTTGGCCCATTCACCCTTCAAAGGTCCCTTATGATCCCATCTCAACACCTCTCAATAGGCGTGAAAGTCAAAGTCAGTCACCCAGCATCAGCCACAGCACAGGTGCTTCAAGACGGGCAGCCAGACTTCTTTGTTGTTTGAGAGGAGACAGGATCTCACTATGTATCCTTGGCTGTCCTGGAACTCACTATACACCAGGCTGGCCTCTCCGTCCCCAGTGCTGGCATTAAGGATGTGCAGCCACCACACTCAGGGGACAGTCAGACTTCTTGAGAATAGAAGCACCGGCTGTCCTGTGCCCGCACAAGTAGCCTCCAGGCACAGCTCCCACCACAGAGGATCTTTCACAGGAGCCAGTGGAGAGTGCCAGTGGCAGGCTTTGGCATGGGTGGGGGTGGCTGCTCCCCCCCCCTGCACAAAGGTGACCTTTTTTTCCTTTCCTGGCTCCAGAGGGATTTAACATTCTCATTGTAGGCACCTCCCCCTACTGTAGAGCAGCAATCCCAGCAACCCAGAGACTTGCGAGACTTGCATCGTGGACGACTTGACCAGCCACCAGCCAAGTACCCTCGTCAGGTGTTCCCAAGGTCATCCAGATGGCCAGGAGAGCAGCAGCTGCAGGACGGCTGCTGGGGCTCTCAGCCTCAGGACATCTGCATTCTTGGGTGAGGAAACACCCATCAGCCCTCCCTGGTGAGTTTCTGATGATCCTGGCTGCAAACCAGCCCTTGATTCCACTTGTGGCTCTGTAAAGGTACTTTGTTCTAGAATGATCTCACTCAGATCTCACACAAACCTTCTGGAGCAGGCTATTCTTATCCCAGTCAGTTGAGAAACATGAGCTAGAGGACAGGGCTACCTTGCCCATTACCAGATGATGCCCCAGACTTTAACCCAAGTTCTGTGGAACTAAAATGTGTCCTTTCTCCAGCAGCGGTCTTGTTTCTCTTTCCTGTCTCTTCCTCCTGACAGCCTTGGCTTCCACAGGACCCTTGGCACTCCTGATGTGCGGTTTACCACTAACCGCTCTCAGCAAAGCCCCAGTATCAGAAGACAGGACAAATACCATAACCTTTGCAACCCAGAAGGGGAGGGTTGACTTCATCTTACAGCCGATAGTCCATCGTGAAGGGGAGCCAAAACAGGAACCTGGAGGCCACGGAGAAACACTGCTTACTGGCTTGCTCTCCATGGCTCTCTTGGCTTGCTATAAAGCCCAGGGCCAAGCCCGGCAAAGGCAACACACACTTTTAATCCCAGCAGTAGGGAGGCAGAGGCAGGTGGATCTCTGTGAGTTCGAGGCCAGCCTGGTCTTCAGAATGAGTTTTAGGGCAGCCAATGATACACAGGGAAAGCCTATCTTGAAAAACAAAACAAACAAAAGAGCAACAGCAACAACAAAACCCAGGGCCATCTGCACAGGTGTAGCATGGTTGACTACACGTTGGGCTTCTCCTACATCCATCAGTAATCAAGAAAATGCCCCAAAAGACTTGACTGCAGGCCAATCAAACGGAAGCATTTTTTTCACCTGATATTCCTTCTTCTCAGATGACCCTAGCTTATGACAAGATGTCAGCCAATCAGCTCATACCCAGAAGCAACTAGAGAGGTGAGACAGTCCCCCAGGCATCAGAGCCCACCTCCATCTCGGGAGGTTCCTTGAGTGCCTTCATGCCTACAATCTTAAATGCAGTTTTTTTCTCTCATTCTTGCTGTCTTGGCCTGACCACCAGGGGGCAACACTTTCCCTCTTCTGATTCTAGGGACCACTCCCCAGGGCCCCAGCAATGGCATGGAAGTTTCCCTGAGGGTCAGTCTTCCCTACTTGAGCCCACTCATCTGCTGTCTTTCAGCGCTCAATGGCCTCACTTGCAGAATGAGGAAGCTGGCTATTGGGCACCAAAATGTTCAAGGTTTCCTGATCCTGATCAATGGTCTTTTTGGTTTTGGGTTTTTTGTTTGTGTGTGTGTGTGTGTGTATGTGTGTGTGTGAGTGTGTGTGTGTGTGAGTGTGTGTGTGTATGTATGTATGTGTGTGTGTGTGTATGTATGTGTGTGTGTGAGTGAGTGTGTGTGAGTGTGTGTGTGTGTGTGTCTCCTTCATTGTTGGGAGTGGGGAAATCCTTGGAGTTGGCCTCCTATAGTCAGTACAGACCTGAGTATTCCTTGCAGGTGTCAGCTATGTGCCTTTTTGTTTGTTTGTTTCGTTGGCTTTTGTTGTTGTTGCTCTTGTTTTAGAGACAGGGCCTCGCTATGTAACCCTGGTTGTCCTGGAGCTCACTGTGTAGACCAGACTGGTTTTGAATGCACAGAGGTCCCCCTTCCTCTGCCTCCCAAGTGCTGGCATTAAAAGTATGCACCACCACCGCCCAGCTTTTCTTAAATTTTTATTTATTTATTTATTTACTTATTATGTATACAATATTCTGTCTGCGTGTATGTCTGCAGGTCAGAAGAGGGCACCAGACCTCATTACAGATGGTTGTGAGCCACCATGTGGTTGCCGGGAATTGAACTCAGGACCTTTGGAAGAGCAGGCAATGCTCTTAACCACTGAGCCATCTCTCCAGCCCCCCTTTTCTTAAATTTTTAAAAGTTTTTTGTTTGTTTGTGTGTTTGTTTGGTGTGTGTGTATATGTACACATATATGTGAGTGCAGAATATTTTTTTTATGTTTATGGGTGTCTTACCTGCATGTATGTCTGTGTACCATGTGCATGCCTGGTGCCCATGGAGACCAGAAGAGGGCATCAGACCCCTGGAACTGGAGTTACAGACAGTTGTGAGCTGCCGTACGAGCACTAGGACTCAAACCCGAGTCCTCTGGAAGAGCAGTGCTCTCAATGGTTGAGACCCAGGACATTAGTTCTTTTTTTGTATGTGTGCGTGTGTATGCATGTTGACACACATATGAAAGCCAGAGGGCAATATCTGGGAGTTGGTTTTTCTCCTTTCACCAAGTGCGTCTCAGAAACAAAACTCTTCTTCAGGCTTGGCCAGAGACACCTTTACCAGCTGAGCCACCTCACCGGCCTCGCCTTTAAGCCAGATTTTCCTCCACAATAATTTAGATCTGAATTTTATTAGGAAGCAAATAGGTTTTATCTCTGACCTAGCAGTGTGTCTAGACATCTCCCACATGCACGAGTGTCCATGGGGAAAGAGTTCTGTGATCCACTAGTCAGGTCTGTCAAGGCCAAAGCAATGGAGTAGTTAAAGCCTATGTGCTATTGCCCACAGTCCTAAGAGACAAGGTTGAAAGGATTATTAACTTTTCAGGTTGGGAAGAATACAGATTCTATAGATGATTTAGTGGTTTTTACTCTTCACTGTGTAATTTAATGTAACTAAAAACACAGTATTTAGGTTGGGGGTATAGCTCAGCGGCAGACCGCTTGCCTAACACGCACGATGCGCTGGGTTCTATCTCCAGCTCCTCAGGAGGTGGAGTCATGTCTATATTAGTCAGGCAGAGCCAGAGAACTGCGAACAGCAGCTGATCGCTTTTAAACATCTCTCTCCAAAATCCAGGCCCAGCTCGCGGGACAGGTGCCAGGATTCCCAGGCAAGGGCTCTTGGCATGCAGACCCAGGAGGATGGGGGTGGGGTGGGACAAGGCTTGGAAATGCCCTGGCAGGAGGAATGCTGAGTTTGTTTTCTTGCCAGAGGCAGGCACAGGATGTACTCAGCTCAGCAAGCTCCCCCACTCCAGTACAAATGGACAGAGACTCTGTGGGGCCTGGAGCTTCCATCGCTGACCTGGGGGGAGGGGTGTTCCTAAGATAGTGGAAGCAGGGACTGAGCCTAGAGAATGGGTTGCACATGGGGAAGGAACTTCCCCTAGATTTCAGCCAGAGCTGGCATGATGTCTTGGCAGGAAACAGCACAATCATCTGAGTGCCAAGCTCGGTCATCTGAGTAAAACCCCCAGGACCCACAAGGTTGAAGGAGAGAGCAACTCCTGTATTCCTCTCGCCTCCACACACCTGCTGTGTCATCCCCTCCCATAAATAAATAGGTGTCATTTCAGGTTTTCAGTTTGGCTCAGATGGGCCTTGAACTGTAGATTCTTCTATAGGAGCTTCTCGAGCAACTGGGAGTCTGGGCACAGATGCCCTAAGTGGAGATACAGCAGGAAAAGGAAGGTGTCACTATGAACACTTGGACTGGAACATTTAACCTTGCTTGGTTAAATGCTGGCCTAGCATGCAAGAGGCCTTGGGCTCAATCCCTAGAGTCCCTTAAAATTGGGTATAGTGACCAGGTAGTAGTGGCCTAAGCGCTAGGCAGTGGTGGTGCATGCCTTTAATCCCTGCACTCAGGAGGCAGAGGCAGGTGAATCTCTGTGAGTTTGAGGCCAGTCTGGTCTACAGAGTTAGTTCTCATACAGCCAGGGCTACACAAAGAAACTCTTTCGAAAGAAAGAAAGAAAGAAAGAAAGAAAGAAAGAAAGAAAGAAAGAAAGAAAGAAAGAAAGAAAGAAAGAGAAAAACAAAGAAAGAAAGAAAGAAAGGAAGGAAGGAAGGAAGAAAGAAAGAAAGAAAGAAAGAAAAAAAGAAAGAAAGAGCCGGGCGGTGGTGGCGCACGCCTTTAATCCCAGCACTCGGGAGGCAGAGGCAGGAGGATCTTTGTGAGTTTGAGACTAGCCTGGTCTACAAGAGCTAGCTCCAGCGCAGGCTCCAAAGCCACAGAGAAACCCTGTCTTGAAAAGTCAAAAAAAAAAAAAAAAGAAAGAAAGAAAGAAAGAAAGAAAGAAAGAAAGAAAGAAAGAAAGAAAATGGAGTATAGCACATTCCTGTAATCTTAGTATTAGGAAGTGTGGGCAGGAGTTTCAAGAGTCAGAAGTCATGAAGCTGGAGAGATGGTTCAGCCATTAAGGTGGTGCAGGCTTTTAATCCCAGGACTTGGAAGGCTGAGGCAGGCAGATCTCAATGAGTTTGAGACCAGCCTGGTCTACGGAGCAGTGCCAGGACTGTTACACGGAGAAACTCTGTCTCAGAAAAAAAAAAAGTTCTTACTACTCTTGCAAAGGACCCAAGTTTGGTCCCCAGCACACACATGGTCCTCACACCTGTCTGTAATTCCCTCATCTGATCCTTCATGTGATACACACACTAATAGAAATGGTTTTCAGTTTTAAAAACATTCGGGATGAATGAAAAAGAGTAGTATGGGACGGGAGAGTGGAGGGAAGGCAGGTGAGCCAAAAGTGTACTTCTAAGTCTGCTAGGCATGAGAACAGAGTCTTTGGGGAGAAGAGAGCTCTGATGACACTTGGCCATCCCTCTAAAGACCTGAGGACAACGAAGCCAGATTCTATCTGATGGACTTCTTGGATGTAGGTCAGAAGAGCATATGCTGGACAGTGGTGGCGCATGCTTTTAATCCTTTTCATCCAGAACTTGGGGGGCAGAGGCAGGCCGACCTCTGTGAGTTTGGGGCCAGTCTGGTCTACAAATTGAGTTCAAGGACAGCCAGTGCTACACAGAAAAACCCTGCCTCGAAAACTGCCCACCCCACCCCCCAAAATCTCAGCACTTAGGAGGCTGAGACAAGAGAAGTTATGGGTGGCTGTGACTCACCATGTGGGTGCTGGGAATAGAATCCTCAAAAGTAAAAAGTATCCTAAACCACTGATCTACCTTTCCAGCCCCAAAGTTGTTGGGTTTTGAAGTTGGGTCTCATGTTATCTGAAACCGGCCTTGAACTCACTATTTGCTTGCCTTCAGTAAACCCAAAGAAGAAGCAAAATAGCACCACCACCAACAAAGAAAGCCGCTGGCCAAAGTCATGGAAAACTACTAGCAAAGTGCCCTTGACAACCTCAGAGGCTCCAGGAGTGAGCACCCTTGCTTGCAGAACATCTGGCAGCCATGTTGGGTGCAGTGGTTTGAACAAGAATGGCCCTCATAAACATATATTTGAACCCAGGGAGTGGAACTGTTTGAGAAGGATTAGGAGGGTAGGTCTTTGTGGAGGGGATGTGTCCTTGTTGGAGGAAGTCTGTCACTGGGAGTGGGCGTCGAGGTTTCTAAAGTTCACCCAGGCCCAGTCTTTCTGCTTGCTGCCTGGGGATCAAAATGTAAAATTCTCAGCTACTGCTTCAGCACCATGTCTGTCGGCCTCCTGCCATGGCGATTCTAGACTCACCCTCTGAAACTGTAAGCAAGGCCCCAATTAAATGCTTTCTTTGTATGAGTTGCCTTGGTCTTGGGGTCTCACTAACACACTGTGCCAGTTAAACAGAAGCCCTGTGAGCAACATAGATGCCCCATGGGTGGGTGTCTGGCTCCCTTTTCAGCTTCTCCAAGCACAAACTCCTTGAAGCCCACCTATGGTGTCTTCCAGCTCCACAGGGAGCAGCAGGTGGCATGAGGAACAAAAAGAAAGGAGGACCTGGCTTGTTGGAGGTGCCTAATTAATAAGTCCATTCTGTAGAGGGAGGAATGAACTTTCTAGAAAGGACACATGGAGTGATTAGCAGAGCTGGAAGTCAGGGAAGAGAAGATGGTGGAGGAGAAGCGGCATATTCTGCCCTGTGTACCCAGGAAGCCACGGCCTCACCCCAGTTGGACCCTCTACTCTCATGGGAGTGCAGGGCCTCCCTGGACAAGACTCATACTTTCTTGGATTTTTCTTGGTGTTGGTTGGTTGGTTGATTAGTTGTTGAGTTGGATTGGGTTGGGTTTTCTGAGTCCAGAGCTCTCTTTGTAGCCCAGACTGGTCTGGAACTAACTCCAGTCCTCTCTCCCCATCACCCAGAATGTTGGGATCACAGACAGCGGCCACCATATTGTTAAGAGTTGGGTCTGGGATTGCAGGAAAATGACCACACAATCCAAAGCAAAAAGCTTTACCTCTGGGCTGGAGAGATGGCTCAGTGGTTAAGAGCATTGCTTGCTCTTCCAAAGGTTCTGAGTTCAATTCCCGGCAACCACATGGTGGCTCACAACCATCTGTAATGAGGTCCGGTGCCCTCTTCTGGCCTGCAGACATACACACAGACAGAATATTGTATACATAATAAATAAATAAATATTTTTTTAAAAAAGCTTTACCTCTGAGACAGATGCATGACTACAAACCATCCAAGCAAGCGCACCCACTGGGATCCCCTTGAGTTTTTATTCTTGAGGCAAACAGGTCTTTTTCCTCTCTCTGAGTGGTTGGTCAGAGCTCAACATCACACCCTTGTGGGAGGGGATAATTTAAAAGCAGAGCAGTTGATAAGCAAAGGGTCAATTTTGAGAACAGCATGAAACCTGGATCACATACTTTGATCTGCATCAAATGTTACCCTTGGGAAGTATTTTGGCCAGATGGTGTCTCTACAAATTTCTTCGTTGATTTATAGGTCTGCCCCTTTCAGCCCAGAGCTCACAGCCTGAATAATCTGAGCAACTCTCTCTCAGAGCAGCCGGGTCCCTGACGGGAAGAGTAAGCTCTCAGGCAGGACTCAGAGGGGTGAAGAGGAGCAAACCCAAACTCAAGACAAGTGTGGCACTGCCCCACCACCCACACACACTCAGATTCTCTAGCAGACCGTGTAAGGACCAGAGGAGGTAAACAAAAGCTCTCTGTATCCCTATACCTATACCCTACAGCTGGACCATAAATCATACTAGCGCCCATGGCGGGGGGAGGGGGATATGTCATCAAATTAGACCCTCCCTTGCCTGCTCCCTAGAAGTGTGTGTCCCCTGTCCCCTCCCCATAGAAGTGCACACCTGAATCCTGTTTCATCAATGATCCATCCAACCAGCTTGCTCTTGCACTGATTGCTGCTGACTCTAAAACCCCTATTTAACAATGTAAACATGGAATTTCCTATGTCTCATTTAGCCCTTTCATGGAAATGGCAGTACATTTGCCACAGCACCCAGCCTGGAGCTGAAGGCAAGACACCGCATGGCTGAAGCACCCTCCTCAGTTTGGCTTTGGGGACCAGGAAGGTATAGCAAGCTTTCTTATGGGACTCTCTTTGGACTGCTAGCCCGCAAATAATGACCCAGAGACTTATTATTAACTATGAGAGCTTGGCTTTAGCTTAGGCGTTTCCACAGCTTGCTCTTATAACTTAATTAACTGTTTCTATTAATCTTTGATTCATGATCTGCCACGTGGTTCAGTTACCTCTTCTTAGTACAGCACAACTGACAAAACTGACTTGCAGTCTGCTGGCGAAATTGCTCACCTAGATTCCTCCTCCCAGCCCCTTCCTCTCCCTTCTCTCTCTCTCTCTCTCTCTCTCTCTCTCTCTCTCTCTCTCTCTCTCTCTCTCTCCTCAGAAGTCTCACCTCTTGTCTCCTGCCTAGCTATTGGCCCTTTAGCTCTTTGTTAAACCAATCAGAAGGCGCCTTAGGCAGAGACACATCTTTTTTTGTTTGTTTGGTTGGTTGGTTTTGGTTTTCGAGACAGGGTTTTTCTGTAGCTTTGGAGCCTGTCCTGGAACTAGCTCTTGTAGACCAGGCTGGTCTCGAACTCACAGAGATCCGCCTGCCTCTGCCTCCCGAGTGCTGGGATTAAAGGCGTGCGCCACCACCCCAGCAGCAGAGACACATCTTCACAGAGTAAACACCTATTCTTCAACAGGAAGGTGAAGCTGGGTCTTCCCCTGGCACCTGGAGGGCCCTGGCAGTGTGTTATCAAGTCAGAGTTGAAGGAAGCAAAACAAAACAGGGTGGCCAGGCCAGAGGGCTTCTTAGGGGGCTAGGCTGCAGCAAAACATCTGCCCACTGCTGGAGGACGAAAGCGAGAGAGCAAATAAACTGTAGAAGTGGAGGGAGCAGAACACCCTTCTAAACCAAAGAACGTGTGACAGCTAACCCAGTGGACCCACCTAAGAGGACAGCAGAGGGGGTAGGCTGGGAATTCCCAGCACAGCTAGCTAACCACCACATAAGCAGGAGTGGGGAGTGGTCAGTGCGCTGCGGCCTCCGGGGCTCTAATCCCAGTAAAGGACGACAGTAGGGCCACGTTGAGGCCCTGCCCACAATCAAGTGGAAATGAGACAAACAAGTCCTCTTGGGATAGCAGCAACACTGACAGTTGTGGAAAAGTCACCAGGGAGGGGCTGCCAAATCTCAGTGTGCTTTTATTTTTTAGCTTTATTGAGGGTTTTTTTTAAATTTGTTTGTTTTATTTTGTTTTGTTTTGTTTTATTTTTGAAACAGGGTTTCTCTGTAGCTTTGGAGCCTGTCCTGGAACTAGCTCTTGTAGACCAGGCTGGTCTCGAACTCACAGAGATCCGCCTGCCTCTGCCTCCTGAGTGCTGGGATTAAAGGCACCACCACCGCACAGCTAGCTTTTTTTGAGGTTTAATGAACAAAAGGAGTGTGTATTTAAAGGGCACAACAGAGCCAGGCATGGTTACACACGCCTCTAGTACCAGCCCTCGGGGACACAGGCAGGAAGGTTGCTATGAATTTGAGGCTAGTCTGGTCTACAGAGTGAGTTCCAAGACAGCCAAGACTACCCAGAGAAACCCTGTCTTGAAGGAAGGTGAGAGAGAGAGAGTCTTTTGCATCCTGGTCAGTAGGAAAACCAGTGCTGAGAGCTGTGAGCTGACAAAGAGCCAGAAGGTGGCAGTGTCTACCCAGGGAGGGGTAGTGTGCCCACTACCTTCCTCTTCTCAAGCCAGAGCTGCCACACATCAGTCCTTGCAAAAATCCCAGCCTGCAAACCAATTCCTGCCCCTAGCCCTGGACCTCAATTGGTCTGCCTGTTGGAACAAAGTGACCCAGGTGGTGTGACTGAGGCTGGATTTTATGATCCTGCAAGAATCTCCTCCCATGAGTAGTGGGGACCCAGAGTCCGGACACTGCTGTGGAGAAGCTGGCTTTCCTGTCTCCTAGCCTGGATCCTGGCTGACCTCCCAGCATCGGCCTGTTCCTCAGTGCCTTCCCCTGCTCCCAGCTCATCCTAAACTCAATCACTTCCTCTCTTTAGACAAGACACAGCTTTGGGCGAAAGCTTAGGCCACAGAAGCAAAGCACCCCAATGTGGTGTGAGTTTTATTCAGCTTTAAGGAATGAAATTTTGCCATTTGCAGGGAAATGGATAAAACTGAAGATCACTATGTTAAGGGGAAAACAGACAAATGACAGACAAATACCAGCCAGCTATGGTTCCCACTTGCATTCCAAGTGCAATCCTAGCACTTGGGAATCAGAAGGAGGCTTAGAAGCAAAAGATTCAAGGCCAACTTGGGATGTGAAAGACTCTACCACTCCTTCCTCCCTCAAAAAGAAAAGAAAAGAAAAACAAAAACCCCACCTAAAAAAAAATCTTGTTTTCTCTCATCTCTCATGTGCAGTGTGTGTGTGTGTGTGTGTGTGTGTGTGTGTGTGTGTGTGTGATGAAAGTAGGAGTACCATATAAGGGAGAATACAAAGGGAATATACAAGAGATGATAATGGGGAGAGATAAACAAATACAGATGTTTCTCTCCTATGTAGAATCTAGAGTTAATTCTGTGCACATAACATGTAAGAAGAAGAGGAGCAGTGTGTGGGGAGGAAGGGGACCATTGGAAGGAGGGAGAAGAATATGAGCGGAGGACAAGGATATGTATGCACGAAAATGTCACGGTTCAGATAGCAAAGCGTAATATATGTTTTGTTTTTGTTTTTCTGAGACTGGGTTTCTCTGTGTAGCCCTGGTTGTTCTGGAACTTTCTCTGTAGTCCAAACTGAACTCACAGAGATCCACCTGCCTCTGCCTTCCAAGTGCTGGGATTAAAGGTGGTCACCATCACCCATGCACCCCACCCCACCCACCCCAAAATGGCTATTTAAAAAAATTTTTTTTAAATTTATTTTATGTGTGTTTCCTTTGCAGGTATGTGCTCGATGCCGGGGAAGGTCAGAAGAGAGCATCAGATCCCCTGGAACTGGAGTGACAGGTAGTTGTGAGCCACCATGGGATGCTGGGACTCAAACAGTCTTCTGGAAGAGCAGCTAGTGCTCTTGAATACCGAGCCATCTCTCTATCCATATTTATTTGGTTTTTCAAGACAGAATTTCTCTGCATAGTCCTGGCTGTCCTGGAACTTACTCTGTAAACCAGGCTGGCCTTGAACTCAGAGATCCACCCCCTTCTGTCTCTCAGGTGATGGGATTAAAGGTATATGAAACCATGCCTGGCTTATTTTATTTTTTTGAGATAGGGTCTCACTTTGTAGCCCTGACTGACCTGGAATTCACCATGCAGACCAGGCTGTTCTTGAACTCATAGTGGTCCACCTGCCTCTGCTTCTGGAGTTCAGGGATTAAAGGCAGTACCACCATACCTTCCTGTGACATGTGTTTTAGCACAGTTAAAACAACAACAAAAATAATCAGGGAACTGGAGCGATAGCTCAGTGGTTAAAAGCACTTGTTCTAGTGACCAAGGTTTGGTTCCCAGCATCAGCATGGTGGCTCACAAGTGCCTATAGCATCAGTTCCTGGAGATCTAACACCCTCTTCTGGCCTCCTCGGGTACTGCACATACAGGTAGGCAGAAACACTCATACGTGTCAAATAAAAATAAATCTAAAAAAAAAAAAAAGCTGGGCACGGGCACAGTGACATTAATCTTTAACGCAGCACTTGGGAAGTAGAGGTAGGTGAACCTCTATGAATTCAAGGACCCGGGCTACATTGTAAGTTTCGAGACAGCCATGACTACAAAGTGAGACCTAGTCTAAAAAAGAGTAATAATAAATAAATAAAAAGTTAGAACCCGGTCCAGCAGTGCACTCTTGTAATCCTAGAGTTTAAGAGGCTGTGCCAAGAAGCTAACAAGTTTGAAGTCTGAAATTCTGAGGCCAGGACCCAACCCCCTAACAAAAGGAGGAAGCTGGGAGGACAGAAGCCAAACAACCTGAGTTCCATCCACAGAACCCACATCAGGAGAGAGCTGACTTCCTCTGACCGCCACACTCCACAAGCACTGCATGTAAACATACATGCATGCATGCAAACATACATACATATAAAATTAAATAAATGTAAAAATTGTCCACTCAAGGCACCCTCAGGGCTCTCTGTTCTCTTGTTCTGCATCTCCCCCTTTCTCTGGCTTTCCTCCTGTCCTGTTGTTGGGGTCTCTCACCACTGTCTTGCAATCTGTTCTTTGCCCAGTTACTTCCTTCCACGTGTGTGTAACCAGCTCTTCTCAGCCATGTCCTTGGCACCCTCTCCTTCTCAGCTCAACTGGCTGATCGAGATATTTTCCCAAACAAAACCTGTTCTCACCCTGCTAAATGCACTGCAAACTTGCCATCTGGTGTCTACATGGGTCTCGCGAGAAACCGATGAGGGGGCAGTCACAGCTGAGACTCTGATCGCCTCTCTGCCAGCTGCCAGGCAGAGAGTAGACCCACGGCCTCAGGGGTGGGGGCCGGGTCAGGGGAAAGGCACTCGGGGGCAGCCGCGTGGCAGCCTGCCCACAGCCCCTGCAAACCCGTCCCACCTCTCTATCATAAGCCAGACCTCAGAAGGGCAGGGCTGCGGGGGAAACTGAGAGACACTGGGTCTTTGAATAGATCATGAAGTCCAGGTGAGGAGGGAGGGACTCAGTCTAAACGGGGGGGGGGGAATGCTTGCGGCTCAGAGCTCCTGGGACCAGGCAGAACCAGCTGGGGTGGGTTGGTCACAGAAGACAAGACAGCAAGAAAGTCCCACCTTTGTGGAAATCATGAGCTTTGGAGGTGGGGGTGCCTCTGGAGCAGTCTTGCGGGGGTGGGGGAGGAAGTTAAAAGGAAGGACCAAAGCCAAGGCTGGAAGGGAAAACAGATACCTTGCGGGGATCCATCTCCAAACCAGAGGCTAGAGACGGAGGCGAGAAGTGTGCCCAGTGAAAATTGCCACCTGATAAGAGTGCACCGGGCTAGGCAGGAACGGTGACAAGAACTGACACGTATACCTGTTTGCAACTTGCCAGATGTTGTTCCAGCGCTGCTGACCGAGAAACAGCATTCATGCAAGGCTCACCTGTGATTTTAAGTTGCCTGTATCAGGACAGTATGGGACGACACGCGTCCCAGCATGTGAGAGATTGAGGCAAGAAGACACATAGTAGGCCAGCCTTGGCTACTCACTGAGCGCCTACGTCAAAACAAGGACAACAAGGACACAGACATGGGCAAAAAGGCTGGGCACGGCAGCACACACCTGTAATCCCAGCATCTGGGAGGTAGCGGAAGGAGGATGGAGATTCAAGGTCATCTTTCACTACACAGCAAGTTAGAGGTCACTCTGAGTTCTGTGAGAACCCCTGACAAACTATAAAAGAGCAAAGGCAAATTCACAATTAACACTAATTGTTACTAAAATATTATTTGTGTGTGTGTGTGTG
>JAQHUG010000572.1:83609-111939 GCA_028555095.1 Dicrostonyx torquatus | reverse complement strand
GGTGGTGGCGCACGCCTTTAATCCCAGCACTCGGGAGGCAGAGGCAGGCGGATCTCTGTGAGTTCGAGGCCAGCCTGGTCTACAAGAGCTAGTTCCAGGACAGGCTCCAAAGCTACAGAGAAACTCTGTCTCGAAAAACAAAAACAAAAACAAAAACAAAAAAAAAAAGCTAAGAGCACTTGCTTGATCTTCTTCCCAGGGAACCCGAGTTCAGTTCCTGGCACTCATGTCTGGAAGCTTCTAACTGCCTGTCATTCCAGCTCCAACGGATCCAATGCTGTCTTCTGACTTCCTTGGCAGCACACACACACATAGCACTATCCACACAACTATACACACAAATAAATAAATTCACAAAAATTCAAAATATAATTTTTGCACCATGTTATCACTAAGGAATTAGAGAAAGTTTATATTATTTTGTTAGTTTAGTTTTTTTGTTTTGTTTTGTTTGTTTTTTTCGAGACAGGGTTTCTCTGTAGCTTCGGAGCCTGTCCTGGAACTAGCTCTGTAGACCAGGCTGGTCTCGAACTCACAGAGATCCGCCTGCCTCTGCCTCCCAAGTGCTGGGATTAAAGGCGTGCACCACTATCGCCTGGCTTATTTTTTAGTTTTCTAAGATTTTATTTTTTTTTATTTTCTGTGTATGAGTGTTTTGCCTACATGTGTACCATGTGCACGCAATGCCCGATGAGACCAGAATTGGGCATGGGATGTCCTGAACTGGAGTCACGGATGGCTGTGAGCTGCTGCTCTGGGATGGCTGGGGATCAAGCTTGTGTCCTCTGCAGGAGCAGCCATCTTTGAACACACAGCTATCGCTCCAGCCCTGTTCCAGTTTTTTCATTGTTATCCTTTTAAACTATGTGTAGTGTGTGTGAGCACGCAGGTCCCCTCATAGGGCAGAGGCATAGATAGGATCTCTGGGAACTAGAGTTACAGGCAGCTGTGGGTCACCTGATATGGTGTGGGGAACCAAACTCAGGTCCTCTGCAAGAGCAATTCATGTCATCTCTTCTATCCCCTTTATATAAATTATTCTGTATTAAGCCTCCAAAATCAAAACTGAATTTATATGCATAGCATACCTCAGTTATGTGTCAAGAGTTTAACAACCACGGGTTACCCCAATGGATAATACAGTCTGAACCGTTCAGAGACACTAACTCATTTCTTCCTCAGAGGCATGCTTTGTTATTCAAATTTGTAATAAGAATATTACAGTATAAAAGTTTGAGACAGCCAGTTGCGGTGGTGCACTCAGGAGGCAGAGACAGGAGGATCTCTGTGAGTTTGAGGCCAGCCTCGTCTACAAATCAAGTTCCAGGATAGTTAGAGCCATTGCCCAGAGAAATCCTGTCTAGAAACAAACCCCCTCCCCGCCTAAAAGAAGTTTGGAGTTAAAGAAATGACCCAGTGGTTAAAGACACTGACTGCTTTTCCAAAAGACCCAGGTTTGATTCCCAGAACCCACATGGTGGTTCACAACCATCTTTAACTCCAGTTCCAGGGGATCCCATGTCCTCTTTTGGCCTCCACAGACACCAGGAATGCATGCGGTACAGAAACATAAATGCGGCCAAAACACTCATTCACATAAAATAAGAAAATAAATCTGTAACATATATGACTTAAATGTCACCAGAAGGAAAAATAATCAAGTTAGCATCTGAACCTGTGAGCTCAGCTCCGTGTCTGGTGTTCTAACCTCTGGGCAGTATGGTCACCATTCCAAATCCCAGCTCCCAGGACTGAGTAAGAAGGTTGCTGGTCATTGATGTGTGCTTCCCAGAGGAGGTACGGAAGCCCAGAGAGAAAGCATGCTGTTCTTCAGGTGACCTGTGTGGACTCTGACACTACATAAAGTGAGAATTGTGAGGTGACCCGCTTTACCAAGTGTTTCAGTGACCACCGGGGAGGAAGAGGCAGGTTGTGGCCACTGTATTCCATATGTGAGGAAAAGAACTTTGGGACGTTCAAAGGAAAATGACCCCATAGCTTCCAACTACGAGAGAGAATAATTTTACATAATTTTATAACCAATTTATTGTATTTTAATCATTTATTATTATTAATTATTGTTATTATTATTATGGTTTTAAAGACAGCTTCTTTGTGTAACTCTGGTTGTCTGGAACTAGTGCTGTAGATCAGGAAGGCCTCAAACTCAAAGAAATCTGCCTACCTCTGCCTCTCAAGTATTAGGATTAAAAGCATTACACCATCACTGCCCAGCTTATTTTTTTATACATTTTTAATTGATATTTATTGAGCTCTACATTTTTCTCTACTCCCCTCCCTGCCTCTCCTCTCCGTGCTTCAATCCTCCCCCAAGGTCCTCATGCTCCCAATTTACTCAGGAGATCTTGTCTTTTTATACTTTCTACTTCCCATGTATATTAGGTCTATGTAAGTCTCTCTTAGTGTCCATATTGTTGTCTAACTTCTCTACGATTATGGTTTGTAGGCTGGCTTTCTTTGCTTTATGTTTAAAAACCACCTATGAGTGAGTACATGTGATAATTGTCTTTCTGTGTCTGGGTTACCTCACTCAAAATAATGTTTTCTAGTTCCATCCATTTTCTTGCAAAATTCAAGCTGTCGTTATTTTTTTCTGCTGTGTAGTACTCCATTGTGTAAATGTGCCACATTTTCCTTATCCATTCTTCGGTTGAGGGACATTTAGGTTGTTTCCAGGTTCTGGCTATGACAAACAAAGCTGCTATGAACATAGTTGAGCACATGTCCTTGTGGCACAATTGAGCATCCTTTGGATATATTCCTAAAAGTGGTATTATTGGGTCTTGAGGAAGGTTGTTTCCTAATTTTCTAAGAAATCTCCACACTGACATCCAAGGGGTTGTTTTTGATCTTGGCCATTATTAGAGGTGTAAGATGGAATCTCAGAGTTGTTTTGATTTGCATTTCTCTGATGACTAAGGATGTTGAACATTTCCTTAAGTGTCTTTCAGCCATTTTAGATTCCTCTGTTGAGAGTTCTCTGTTTATGTCTGTACTCCATTTTTGTTTTGTTTTGTTTTTTTCTAATTGGTTTATGTGTTCTTTTGGTGTCCCATTTCTTGAGTTCTTTGTATATTTTGGAGATCAGCCCTCTGTCTGATGTGGGGTTCGTGAAGATCTTTTCCCATTCTGTAGGCTGTCGTTGTGTCTTGTTGACCATGTCCTTTGCTTTACAGAAGTTTTCAGTTTCAGGAGGTCCCATTTTTTTTGTTGTTGTTTTTTTTTGTTTGTTTGTTTTTCGAGACAGGGTTTCTCTGCAGCTTTGGAGTCAGTCCTGGAACTAGCTTTTGTAGACCAGGCTGGTCTCGAACTCACAGAGATCCGCCTGCCTCTGCCTCCCGAGTGCTGGGATTAAAGGCATGCGCCACCACCGCCCGGCCCTGGGAGGTCCCATTTATTGTTTCTCTCAGTGTCTGTGCTGCTGGGTTTCTATTTAGGAAGTTGTTCCCTGTGCCAATGCGTTCAAGTGTATTTCCCACTTTCTCTTCTATAAGGTTCAGTGTGGCTGGCTTTATGTTGAGGTCTTTGATCCATTTGGACTTGAGTTTTGTGCATGGTGATAGATAAGGGTCTATTTTCATTCTTCTACATGTTGATATCCAGTTATGCCAGCACCACTTGTTAAATATGCTTTCTTTTTTCTGTTTGATTTTTTTTCTTCTTTATCAAAGATCAGGTATTTGAAGATGCATGCATTGATATCCAGGCCTTCTATTCGGTTCCATTAGTCATCCTGTCTGTTCTTATGCCAGTACCAGGCTGTTTTCAGTACTGTAGCTCTGTAGTAGAGTTTGAAGTCCGGGATTGTGATGCCTCCAGACCAGCTTATTATTATTAGTTATTGAGACAAAATTTCACTACGTAGTCCTGGATGGTTGAAGCTTTCTATGTAGATCAGGCTGGCCTCAAACTCACAGAGAGTCACCTGCCTCTACTTCCTGAGTGTCAGGATTAAGGGTGCCCACCATGCCCAGCTCTTATTATTTTAGTTTGAGACAGGGATCTCATGTAGCCCTGGCTAGCCTCAAACTCTCTGTCTTGGGAAGGATGGCTTTGAACTTCTGATATTTCTGTCTCCACCTCTCAAGTGATGGAATTACAAGCAAGGGTCAGCACACCCAGTTTTGGGATGCTGTTTGTGCTGGGTAAACACTCTTCTATCTGAGTTACACCTCCAGTCCTACCATTTCAGAGGGATGCCTCGCAGCCTTTCAGATAATTTCTTTATATAATTTATTTGTAGTCTCCCATTTGGGGAGAGTATTTTAGTAATATAACTAACCACAGCCAAGTGTGGTGGTAGACATCTTCAAGTCCTAGAACTTGAGAGGATGAGGAAGGAAGATCTCAAAATTGGTGAGAACCTGTCTCAAGATTAAGAAAAAAAAAAAGTGAGGCGGTGGTGGCGCACAGCTTTAATACCAGCATTTAGGAACCAGAGGCAGGAGAATCTCTGAGGTCAAGTCCAGCCTGGTCTACAGAGCAATCTCTAGGACAGCCAGGGCTACACAGAAAAACTGGTCTTGTAAAACAAACAAAAGCTAGCCCTCTAATAACATGCTTACAATTTATTTTTCTCCAAGAATCCAGTGTATACAATTCTCCACTGAGCTAGCCATGGCGGTGAGCCATGTCTTCCCCAGTCTTACAAGCTTTCATTGTATACAACAGTCCCTGAACTTGGCCACTTAGAGCTGTGATACAGCTGGGCATGGTGGTAGTACCTATAATTCCAGCACTTGAGAGGCTGGGGCCGGAGAATCACTCTGAGTTCAAGGCCAGCCTGGGCTCGTAGTGCACAAGAATCATTGAGCTCAAGGCCAGCCTGGGCTACATAATGTACATAGTGAGCTCATTGCCAGCTACTGAGGGAGACTGTCAACAAAAAGGTGGTGGGTGGGGAGCATGGGGGACTTGGCACAGGGCTGTGATATGTAACTTAATGGGAGCATATCTGCCTACATAACGCTGCGAGTAATGGTCTTAGAACCACACAGAAATAAAAATAATAAATCCCTCATATTTATACATATTCACGTTTTGTTTTCCTCCAATACTGGACAGCCTTATCTGCATTGAGCATGTGGTTTCACCCTCTTGCCATTCTCTGATAAGCTCCGATTCCGAGGAAACATTTCTAAGAACACAGGAAGTACAAATGCCACTCTGTAACAGGGCCCAGACCTTAGTAAGCCCCGAGACCTTAGCACAACCGACTCCATGGTGGAAGTACCACTCAGGCTGTAAAACTCAGCACGTAGACACCAACACCTGCCAAAACTAAAACAAAGGCCTAACCCATCAAAGTTCATAGTTCTGGGAACGTCTCAAAAGTACTAACCTTACTTTTTGGCTTCGGTGGTTCTGCTTCTGGCTAACTGTTCTTGTTAAGTGAAATATGTCAACCCAAAACATTGTTTCTGTGCCTAAAAGCTCACCCTGGGAAAGGCTTGGGATCCCAAACATCCAGTGTAGCCGCTGGCTGGCTAATAAAGACTTTCTTTTTCTTTTTCCCTTCCTTCCGTTCTTCTTCCTTCCTTTCTTTTTTCTTTCTTTCTTTCCTTTCTTCCTTCCTTCTTTCTTTCTTTTAAAGATTTATTTATTGGGACTGTAGAGACGGCTCAGCAGTTAAGAGTGCTGGCTGTGGGGCTGGAGAGATGGCTCAGTGGTTAAAAGCATTGCCTTCTCTCCCAGAGATCCTGAGTTCAATTTCCAGCAACCGCATGCAACTGCATGGTGGCTCACAACCATCTATAATGAGTTCTGGTGCCAGAACAAGTTCTAGGACAGCCAGGGTACACAGAGAAACCGTGCCTCAAAATAACCAAACAAACAAAACCAAACAAGAAAGGATCGCCAGGGCCAGTGAGATGGCTAAGCCAGTAAAGGTGTTTCCTCCCAAGCCTGGCCCCCTGAGTTTGACTCTTGGGACACTTGTGACATTGAAGGGGGAAAAAAAACCCAGCTCTACAGCTGTCCTCTGACCTCTCTACATGCACACTGTGGCACGTGTACCCACCCATCCACATCATGCACACAGACACATGAATGGACAAATATGCAATGAAAGAATGAATGAATGAATGGCCCAGCGGTGGTGGTGCACGCCTTTAATCCCAGCACTCGGGAGGCAGAGGCAGGCGGATCTCTGTGAGTTCGAGACCAGCCTGGTCTACAAGAGCTAGTTCCAGGACAGGCTCCAAAGCTACAGAGAAACCCTGTCTCAAAACAAAACAAAACAAAAATGAATGAATGAATGAATATTTTAAACAAGAGAAAGAGTGGCCGGAGTAGGGAACGTTGGAAACATCAGAAATGAAAGGATTAAGTCAACTTGTTTGTCCTGGTTTCTAGAAGTATCTAAAAGGTCAATGTGGTGGTATGGGCCTTTAATCCTAGACGGACCGAGGATGGCTGGGTGGTCCTCTTTGAGTTGGAAGCCAGTCTAGTTTACATAGTGGGTTTCAGGCCAGCAAGGGCTTTAGTGAATGGGTCCTTGTAGCTTGTTCTTTCCAAAGCCTCTGAAAGGGAACCTTCCTGTGTTGTACAAGCTACTTCCAAAAACATCCGCATCCCTGCACCTGTTCACGCTGGTTCTGAAACTACAGGTGGAGGTGGACTTACCGTTTGTACACACACAGTGTTTCTGTAATAGAACCATTTTGTGGAAAAGCACACAAGATGCTGGTGATTGCAGCTCGGATTTAACAGGAGGTTTTTTTGTTGTTTTTGTTTTCTCTTGTTTTGTTTTTTGTGGGCTTGGGGTTTTTGTTTTGTTTTGTTTAGAAAAAGAAAGCACGGAACTGTATTGAAGACTCATTAGAATGGTCTCCTCTGGCACTGAAATGTTAGCCGCACTGGAGTTCAGGTAACGGGGCTCTGAGCTGTTTTCTCATTCATCTTCCCACTTGGCTGAATTTTCCACTTCTGTTTGCCAGAGCTTATGTTACTGTTCATAATGGAAGGGAATAAACGACTGTCATAGAATACTGCTGGGGAGGCCAAATGAAAAGGAATCCGGATTCTGTGCAAAAAGAGAAGATGAAAGAAACGGAAAGCCTGCCAGGAGCCGGGGGAAGGGCAGAGTTCGCAGAAGCCAAACGGAAGCCGGACGCATCAAGCAATGGGATCTTGGCTTCTGGACCGATGAATTTTATGCTTAGGCTTCACCGGGAGGAAAGAGCGCTTAGCTCATCCAACACAGCTGAAGCCTTCTAAACAAGTGTCTGAGCACTGGAAATCAATATGGGACCGCTGGCCTGAGAGGCTTACAGCCCTGGCTACCGACAGATGGCGTGCTCAGCACCTGCTGGTGATCTTTAAACAAATGGCTGTGGAATCTGGGTATGGCGGTGTCTAGCTGTAATCCCAGCACGTGAGAAATTGAGGCGGGAGGATCAAGAATTCAAGATTGTTGGGGTGGGGCACGTCTTTTTTGTTGTTGTTTGCTTGTTTTTTTCCAAGACAGGGTTTCTCTGTGTAGCTTTGGAGCCTGTCCTGGAACTCACTCTGTAGACCAGGCTGGCCTCAAACTCACAGAGATCCGCCTGCCTTTGCCTCCCAAAAACTGGGATTAAAGGCATGCACCACCACTGGGCGGGACAGCTTTAATCTCAGGACTCGCGAGGCAGAGGCACGAGAGTTCAAGACCAGCCTGGTCTACATATTAAGTTCCAGGGTTCCAGGTCAGCCAGAGCTACATAGAGAGACCTTTGGGGGGGGGAGCGAGGGAGCAAACAAACTCTCAGGAGGGGGCTTGCAGAGGCAGGCAGACCTATATGAGTTCAAGGCCAGCCTGGTTTAATAAGCAAGTTCTAGGACAGTTAGGGCTGCACAGAGAAATCCTGTATAGAAAAACAACAAAACAAAGCAAAAAAAGCAAAACAAACAAACAAAAACAAAAAAACGGGTACGGTACTCTTCTTTTGTTTTTTTGGTTTTTTTTCCCCAAGACAGGGTTTCTCTGTGCAGCTCTGACTGTCCTGCAACTTGCTTTGTAGATCATGCTGGTCTCGAACTCATGAAGATACACCTGCCTCTTCCTCCTGAGTATTGAGATTAAATGTGTGCAATGTAGGACATGACAAGCTCAGTAGAGGCCTGACTCTCAGTAGTCTACCCAAAGGTAATACCTGGTTCCAAGACAGACCATGAACTGAGACCACCCAGGCACCACCCAGGAACAGACCATCCAAAGGAAATTCCTAACGTTCCCACCATTGTAGATAGGATCACCTGCCAACACACATCCATCACTTTTCACCAGGATACCCCTAGACAAATGCCAGCCAATCAGGGGTCCTGAACCTTAGAAATCCCTCATTCCTCCCCCCACCTTTGGTACTATAAAAACCCAACTCTGAGCTCTCTGATCGCTCCAATACGTTGGACAGAGTTTGCAAACTTGTGTAAGAATAAAGGCTCTTTGCTTTTACATACAGGGCTTGGTCTCCTCGTTGGTTTTGGGGGACTCTATGATCTGGGCATAACCACTGGGTATCACCACTGCCTGCAGGCCAAATTCTTCTCTAAGCAATACTCATGAGATGCTTTGTCTCAGCAATGAGAAAAATAAATAATACACCAATTAAGCCAATTTAAGAAAAGTTTTTGTTACCTTCTACCAAAACTAGCCAAATGACGTCCCTGCCTCCCACCCCATGTCCAGGAGCAAAGCTGTTCTGTTCAGAAGCCAGAATATGGAGTCCAAATGGGTCATCCAGTGCCTAGCCAAAGACAAATTCAAGTCCAAAGACTGAGCTCATCGCTGACAGCAGAATTCCTTCTTGCTAAGGAATGGGACCTGAGCCATTTCAAGAGCAGTGGGTGGCCAGCTCCCTAGGGTTAAATCCACTCCTGTGCTCCCTCAGGTTAGAAGTCCCAGGGGATCCAGACATGGATGCCAATTCCTCGGAACCCAAGTGACAACATGGCTGCCTGGTTCTATCTAAGCCTAAAGGTTTTGGTCCATTCAACTGTCTTTAAATGGCTTGCTTGAGTTTTTTGTTTGAAGTTGTGGTGGTGTGGTTTTTGACACTGGGGATTTAACCCACAGCCTCACTCTTGCTAAGTGTGTACTGCAGCAGTGTGAGCACACTCCAGGTCCTTAACTTTCCTAGTCACTGAGAACTGGGATTTTCCCTTGAGAGTATTTCCCAATTGTGTGGCAATTACGATCACAGTGTAAATGAGTAAAAGGCCTTCTTCTTGTCTTCTGGAAAACTACTAGGGAAGTCAAGGTCAGGCTCACTGGAGTCCTCAACCCTGGGCAGGCAACATTCCTCACTAATCACCCCCCCCCCACACACACACACACACCAGATGTGATTTAAAAAAAAAAAAACAAAAACCTGCCCTCAAGCCATACTGCTTGAGGGACCTAATTTCAGAAGCTATCTAAGTGAGCCTGAAGGCTTCCAGGGCAGTCAAGTCAGAGTAAGCAGCTAGTGCCTACAGTTCCTTGTGAGGCCACACAGATCCTACCCAGGGATCCTGTCTTCAGAGAGTAAACATCCAGCTTCTGTGGGTTAGAGCCCTCTGGACTTTGGTGATCCTGAGGACCGGATCTGCTCCCTCCAAACAAGTAGACAGGGGAGATGAGGATATAGGCGTAGGCAACAGGCTCTGCTGTGGTGTGCCTTGAGGGATTCTCGGTGTCTTGGTGAAGCCTTGGGTTGCTGGGGGCAGGAACAGGTGAACATCTGAGCCCTGTGGAACTGGTAAGGTTCACAGTTGATCCTTGGTGTTGGACTGAATGTCAGGAGAGAGAAGATGGGGAGGTTTGCCTGGTCTGGTGGCAAACACATTTGTAATCCCTGAATTGGGAGTGTCAGAGGGCTAAGAAAAGAGGATCAAGAGTTCAAGGCTAGCCTGGACTACGTAGGGGGACTGTCAAATAAGTAAATAAACAAATACAACCAACAAGAAGGATTTATTTATTTTTTTGTTTTTCAAGACAGGGTTTCTTTGTGCTGTCCTAGCTGTCCTGGAACTAGCTAGCTCTGTAGGCCAAGCTGGCCTCAAATTCACAGAGATTCACTTATCTCCACCTCCCAAGTGCTGGAATTAAAGGTGTGCACCACCACTGCCTGGCTGCTTTAATTTTTTGAAACAGGCTCTTGCTATGTACTTTAATCTTGTGATTATCTTAACCTCTGTCTCCCAGGTGCTGGGGACATAAGCATGTGCCACCTTTCCTGGCTGTTGTGGAGTCTGCAGGAACAGAACCTTGAGCATAGTTGACAAGAGCCCCCAAGGTTCTTTGGGGGCCCTTAATGGTTGTATCTTCAGAGAAGTGCAGATGTTCACCTTGACATCTATTGAGTCCTCTCAAGGCCCCAGTGTAATGGTAAAAGTAAAAATGCTGCTTGCAGGTCCCCAAGTGGCTGCAGCAAGCAGTGGACCATGAGACCACGCTGCAAGTCCCCGAAGTGGCACGGACAGCGGACAGCGGGTCCCGAAAACAGCCAGTCCCAAGCAGAGATGGCGCTGTTCCCCTAGTGGCTACAGAGGGCACGAGTCCCAGGCAGTGATTCACGTGGTGGATGGGAGACCTAGATGGGGCAGCCAGTCCCACGAGGAGAGAGACAGATGGGAACCCAGGAGACCACACCACAGGTCTCCGAAGGCTGGTGGTCCAGGGCAGGGAGCCACACAGCAGGTAAGAGACAGAGACATGGATAAGCACACCATATAGAGTAAGGCTGGATATTTATTTAGTGGATTATGGAGGAGAAGGGGGAAGAGCAGAGAGAGAGGCAGAGAGAGAGAGAGAGAAACAGAAGGGGGAAGGGGAGAAGTGGGGAGAAGGGAGACACAGAAGCTACAGAGAGAGAGACAGACAGACAGAAAGGAAGATGCTTGGACTGCAAGCAGGAAGGAAGATCCGCCTGCCTCAGGGGACAGGGTAGGGAATGGGCTGGGCTTGTCTCTTTTTTTTTTTTGGTTTTTTGAGACAGGGTTTCTCTGTAGCTTTGGAGCCTGTCCTGGAACTAGCTCTAGCTCTTGTAGACCAGGCTGGTCTCGAACTCACAAAGATCCACTTGCCTCTGCCTCCCAAGTGCTGGGATTAAAGATGTGCGCCACCACCGCCCAGCTGGGCTTGTCTCTTATAGGGACAGGACAGACCATTACACCCAGTCTCTGGGCCTGGCATTCTTCCAGACTCTCTCCTACAGTCTCTCCTGCCCTCAGCCTTGCTCCCACTCAGAGGACTGCTGTGAACAAGGCTGGTGACACTGTTATGGTGTCGTAATGGTGTGCAGGTGTGTCACCATGTTTGTTGTGTCTAAGAAATCAGGGTCTGTCTTCTGGGTTTTGGGATCCTCTCCCCGGCCCAATAACTCCCAGGCATTTCCTAACACAGACAAAAATGTTTGTAAATTAATTAACATCACTGACATAGGTTTACCCCACTGCAAACAAACGACATAGATATTAAGCTGGACTTTCAAAGCTGGGGAATGTATGGGGAGAAACCCTTTGCCTTTCATTTGACAACAGAGGAATCTTTTTGTCCTTTTTTATTACTGTGTGTATGTGTGTGTGTGTGTGGTGTGTGTGTGTGTGTGCATGTGTACATTCCACAGTGTTGTTTTTTTTTTTTTTTTTTTTTTTTTTTTGGTTTTCGAGACAGGGTTTCTCTGTAGCTTTTGGAGTCAGTCCTGGAACTAGCTCTTGTAGACCAGGCTGGTCTCGAACTCACAGAGATCCGCCTGCCTCTGCCTCCCGAGTGCTGGGATTAAAGGCGTGCGCCACCACTGCCCGGCTTCCACAGTGTTTATGTGAAGGTCAGAGAACATCTTTAAGGACTTAACACTCTCCTTCCACCATGTGGGTCCTGGGGATTGAACTCAGGTCATCGGATTTGGTGGTGTCTTTACCCACTGAACCTTTCCACTGGCCTCTCTGTTTGAGCTGATGAGGCTATTGGAATCAGAAGGATAGAAGGTTCTAACTTTGTGGAGCATCTTCCTACAGGGCTGGCTGTCCGAAGGTTTTCAGATACCACATCTTTCTGATTAGCTGGTAAGACAGGAAAGAATTAGGGGCTGGAGAGATGGCTCCGTAGTTAGGAGCATATACTGCTCTTCCCGAGAACCTGAATTCAGTTCCCAGCTCCTGATGTGGGTTTCCCCTCTGTATTCTGGGAATATGTTTTATTACCATTGATTAATAAAGAAGTTGCTTTGAACCTATAGCAGCACAGAATAGAGCAAGGCGGGAATTTCAAGCAGAGATAGAGAAGAAAAGAAGGTGGAATCAGGGAGACGCCATGTAGCTGTCAAAAGAGAAAGCTGCCAGCCACCAGCCAGAACCTTACTGAGGTAGGCCACAACCTCATGGTGATTCACAGATTAATAGAAATGGATTAATTTAAGATATAAGAGTTACTTAATAAAAAGCCTAAGCTATTGGTCAAGCAGTGTTGTAACTAATATAGTTTCTGTGTGATTATTTCGGGTCTGGGCGGCCAGGAAACAAACAAGCAGCCTCCATCTATAAGCACCCATCTCACAACTGCTTGTGACTCTAGCTGAGTGGGTGGTGGTGGCACACGCCTTTAAACCCAGCACTCAGGAGCAGAGGCTGGTGGATCTCTGTGGGTTCGAGACCCACTTGGTCTACATATGAAGTTCAGGATAGTCAGGGCTACTTAGAAGTCCCTGTCTCAAAAAGAACAAAGGGGGATAGGAGATTGAAGAGAAAGGGAAGGAGGGGAAAGGGGGGGGAGGGGAACTTTGGCTTTGGAAACCTTAAAACACCTTCCAAGTTTTTGCTATGAAATTCCTAGAGAGACCGACAAGGCTTTTACTTTCCTGTTCTTGGTTTTGTTTTGGGTTCTGTTTTTTTGTTTTGTTTTGGTTTTTCAAGACACACACAGACAGTCTTGATTGTCCTGGACCCCACTCTTTAAACCAGGCTGGCCTAGAACTCAGAGACCGCCTGCCTCTGCCTCCTGAGTGATGGGGATTAAAGGTGTGCGCCATCGCTGCCTGGCTCATTTTCCTGCTTTAAATGCAGCATTGGGAACAGAGCCCAGAGCTTCATATACTCTACAGCTGAGCTTTACCCTCCCCGTCATCATTTGTATGGTTTAAACGGTTTACGGTTGTGTCGTTTTTATTTTGTTTATATTTATTTCTTTACTGAGTGGGGAGTTCTTGTTGGGGGGTCAGAGGATAATTTCCAGGAGTTGGTTCTTTCCTTCCATTGTGTGGGTCCCAGGAATCAATGTCAGATCGTCCAGCTTGGTAACAAGCACCTATGCTCACTGAGCCATCTTGCTGGCCGTTTATTGATTTGTTTGTTTGTTTTCTTGCTTTTTTGAGGCAGGGTTTCTCTGTGTAACAGCCCTGGCTCTCCTGGAACTCACTTTGTAGACTAAGTTGGTCTCGAATTTATAGAGATCCTCCTGCCTCTACCTCCCAAGTGCTGGGAGTAAAGGCGTACACCACCACCAGGCCTATTTATTTTTTAAACAATAAAAGAATAAAGGCACAAAATCTGTCTCTATGAAGGTGAAGGTGCTGGACAGCTCTTGACCACAGGGGGCGGTATTCTCCCTAGTCCTGAGCTAAGAACCAACTATGGGGTCTGTGACTATGTCCAGCCTTCTGACTTGCAGAAATAAGAGCTAGCTACCCAGAAACCAAGGGCCAGGGATCCCAGGGACCCCCAAATTACTTCCCCTATTCCAGAAACTCCAGCAGCTGAGTGTGTGTCTGGTGTGCAGAGGCTGTGGGGAGGAGGTCATGTTTAAATTACAGGCTAGGCAGGAATGCTGTGTTGGCAACTTTGCCCAGAAGCCAACAGGGCGGGTGGTGTCTGGGGCATGACCTGGTGATGGCTGCCATGCGGGTTAAGGTACTGGGTGGAGCTGGCTGCTAAGGGCCGGGAGAGCGTGGGTGTGACAGCCACAACAGAGATGGGGCTACACAGGGCGGGTCAGCCGCAGCTCAGTCCTGCCAGAGCTGGGGTTATGTCCTGTGATTTAGGCAAAACCTACTTTTTAAATATATATATATATATATATATATATAGTAAGAATTTCTGTGGTCTGGCAACAGTCTCGCTCCCTTGCCCTTACCCTCTTTAAGGGTAGCTCTTCTGCCCATTTCAATGACCAGCTTTTAACCAAGTGACACACTTTTCTTCCTTCCTTCCGCCTTTCCTCCCTCCCTCCTTCCTTCCTTTTATCTATTCATATACAATAGAAACACTGAGTGTAAGGCATTGTGGAACTGGGACCTGGGACTTGGGTCCTAGACGCTGCAGTCTTCTGGCTCTATCTCTCCACCACTCTCCCCACTTGACCCAGGACAGGGATCAAAACCAACCACCAGCAGCCAATGAGAACACGTTCAGACAGAGCCAGCAGCACTCCACCACTAAATGACATCTCTAGCCCTGTTTTTACCTTTTTTTTTTTTTGAGAACATCTCCCTGTGTTGTCTAGACTGGCCTTGAACATGTGGTCCTCCTGCTTCTGCCTCCCAAATGCTAGGATCACAGCTCACAGCTCTGCCTCCTGATCTTTAGGCTTCTCCTAATAAACTCCCCCTGCCTCTCTGTCTGCCTAGCCAGTCCTAGGACATGAAAAGTCCTCATTCACTATGGTCATGTGACTAATTCAACCCCTGACCTGAGCAGGACCCCGGTAGATACCTGAATGAATAAACGAGGTATCTGCCTCTGAGTTTACAGCTGAGACTGCCCAGAACTTTCACTTGGCAAACCATCCGATCCTGCCCGTAACATCTCTCCTACAAAACTGTTGAGTTTATTACCTCTTGAGCCTGTGTGGTTAAACAGGGCTCACAAGATGTCAGCAACAGCAAGGAATTGAATTGCCTCATTCAGTTACAAAAAGGACAGGCTGGCAGGAGGGAAGACAGGGGACTTGGAAAGATGGGTTTTTCCCTCTAACGCTTTCAGCATCACCTGCTTCTGCAAACAGCCTTTCTAGCCCCAGAGGATGGCTGTCTGATGCTACTACTTGGGCTTCAAATCCTTCCAGCTCAACAACCCAGAATGTGCCCCTCCAGTTCCAAGTCTAAACTCCTGGTAGAAGTTACTGACTCATGTAGGTCCCTCATTTTTCTTGTGGACCAGTCACCGTGGTCCAATACCAGATGATTGGCAATCTCCTTTGGATAGCCAGAGAAAGAGAAGTGGATCTCCTGACCGCGTTGGAGGGCTTGAGTGAGCCTTTAGGAAAAGCTGGGGCCACACTCTGACGTCTATGCCTTTGTCAGTGATAGTGTTTGTGTTCTTGTGTTTATTCTTTTTTGGACGTGGGGAGGAGACAGGGTTTCATGTATCTCAGGCTGGCCCCACACTCACTAGGTAGTCAAGAATGATCTTGAGTCTGAGCCTCTTGCCTCTGCCTTCTATGTGTTGGGATTTCAGGAATGTGTTACCCCACCCAACGTGTGTGGTGCTGGGAACACATGACACTGTGTATACTAGGCAAGCACTCTAGAAACTGAACGGCACCATCGCCTCTGTCCCCCACTGCTGGACATGTCTGTGGTCCCCTGACTAATAATAGTGATAAATTTAGGCAAATTTTACAGGGAAAAAGTTTTTATTTGCTTTTTTCTTTCTTTCTTTTTTTAGGATCAGACTTCTTTGGTGAATCTTCCACAGAGTCTCCATGAATCAGTAAGTCACCTGTCACCTTGCACCACTGCCACAGAGTTTTGTCTCAGGGTATGATGAAGCTAGAGAGAATCATAGCAGCCAAGTGATGGCTGAAGCTTCTGCTTCTGCTTTCCCTTCTGAGAAAACCCTTTATGCCCCGTAGTGTAGTATAACATTGGCTTAAAAAAAAAAGATACATATTTATTTATTATGTACATAGTGTTCTGTCTGCATGTATGCCTGCATGCCAAAAGAGGTTACCTGTTGTAATTAGGGGAGAGGTGTGTGTTGTGTTCCCCAGCCGCCTGGCTCCCAAGCCCCCAGCCGCTGGCCCGCTCAGCTACTGGTTGCTTGCACCTGAAATAACCACGTGAGGACGGTATTCATTTAAACTCTGCCTGGCTTATTATCACTAGCCTTTTCCCGGCTAGCCCTCACCTCATAAACTAACCCATTATAAAAGTCTGTATGTCACCATGAGGTGGGTGACTTACCAGACCATTCTACGGTACTTCCCTCTGCTGCGGGGGCCTCATGGCAACTGGCTCACTTTCCTTCTTCTCCTCAGAACTTCCGTTCTGTCTACTCTGCCCACCCAAGGGCTGACCTATCCTATAAGCCAGGCAGTTCTTTATTCAACCAATAAGAGTAATACAAAATACAGGAGAACACTCCCACATCAGTTACCATATCACATTATAGATGCTTGTGAGCCACCATGTGGGTGCAGGGAATTGAACTCAGGACTTCTGGAAGAGCAGTCAGTGCTCTTACGCTCCGAGCCATCTCTCCAGCCTATTCCTGGCCTTCTTTGGTCTTAAATGAGCACTTACTAAGCTTGGCTTTTCTATTTGGATTTCTTTGTTTATTTTGATAGAAATCAGGGAGGACAACTTTGAATTCAGCAAATGTAGGAGGGAGGGCTGCTTGTTGGTTCCAGGCTGCCCGGCTAACTTAGACCCAAAATAATCACACAGCAACTGTATTAACTAAATCACTGCTTGGCCCATTAACTCTAGCTTTTTTTTGGCTAATCTCTTTCATATTAATTTAACCCATTTTTTATTAACCTGTGTATTGCCACGTGACAGTGGCTTACCGACTATAGTTCCCAGCGTCTGTCTCTAGAGGCTCTATCACTTCTCTCCAACTCTGCCCTCCTCCTACCATGCTATAGGCCAAACCAGTTCTTTATTCATTAACCAATAAAAGCAACACACAGACAGAAGGACCTCCCACACCAGGCAAATGTAAAACTGCAAGCACGCTTTCTTGCATGGCATCAGCAATGTACTGCCAGGCTTTCAACATTCTTGATATCACATTATAGATGCTTGTGAGCCACCATATGTACTATAAGTACTATACTTATGTGCTGGATGAGGAAACTGAGGCCCAGGTTGGGTTGGAACTGTGCCCAACGTCACAGTGTCCCTCCGGGAAGTGGGACAACAACAAAACAGGTGTGTGCTAAGTCTTTCCTCATATCAAACCAACCAACGGGCAGGGTTTTTTGGAACTGAGAGTGGAGACCAGGGCCTTATGTGTTAAGCAGGGGCTCAACCATTGAACTGCAGGCCCAGCCTGCTCATATGATCTGCGTAGCAGTTTTCTGAGGTCAGAATCAGTGGAAGGTGTTTGCTACTGCTTGTTTTGAAATGGTTTATTTATTTTATATGTATCAGTGTTTCATCTGCATATGTGTCTGTGCCATGTCTGTGCCTGGTGCCTTGGAAAGCCAGAAGAGAGTATAGATGCCCTATAAGTTACAGAAGAATTCAGGCCACCATGTGCTCAGCTGGGAATCAAACCCATATTCTTTGGAAGAAAAGCCAGGGCTCTTAACTCCTGAGCAATCCCTATATGCTTGTTTTTGACACTAGGTCATGCGTAGTTCAGGCTGGTCTTGACCTCACGAATTGGTTGAGGATGACTTTGGAGCTACTGCTCTTCATGCCTCCTCCTGAGCTGAGACCGATGACAGGCAAGAGCAAACAACACACTTGGTTTGTCGGGTGCTAGAGGCTGAACCCGGGGCACGCTGGTTAAGCATGCTACCAACTGAGCTACGTGTCCAGCTCTGAGAATCTGATGAAGTTTAAAGACTTTTCCCCAGGGTCACAGGTCTAAGATTTGTGGATTCCAGAATCTATTGTATTTCCAGTTCCTGTCGCTGTATGACCCTGGGTTGGTCATCTAACCTGTTTGTGGCTCCACTTCCTAATCCGGAACACGGGGGGCGGGGTGATTATGGCACCTGTCCCTTGGGGTTGTTATGAGGCTTAGGAAAATGACCAGCTTGATCCCATCAGTGGACTGCTAAGGTTGGTATTGTTGAAACTAATATCACGAGACCTCCCACAGGGTCACGAGTCGGCCACTCCTCGTCGGAAGAGAACCAGATCCCGTGGGAGCTCCTCGCTGGTCCAGGTGCTCCGAAGACTCAGTGCAGGCGCTGCCTGGGAAAGTTGGCCATGGAATCAAGGGAACAAAGGCTCCAGGTGCTCGGATGGCTGATGCCTGGCTGGCTGGAGGCCAGTTTCCTGCTCGATCAGGTTGCTTTTGGCTGCCCAGGTTCAGGGAACTTACCCCTTGTTCCATGCTCCTGCCTCTGCCAAACGGTAGGCTGAGCAATGAGTTTGGTAACAAACACAGGACAAGACCAAGCTTGGTCTCTGTACTTTGTTTCTGGAGCCCAGTACTGACTGAAGCCGGAAGTCCTGGGGCACTAGAAGGGACCCTAGCAGGTTCTCCTTCCTGCTCAGTGTCCTTGTAAACCCTCTGAGGATTGAGGCTAGGATCAGAGAAGGGGCTTGAATGCCTGCTGGAGAATGGAGCAGCGGGTGCCCTAGGGCAAGCCAGCCAGGCTCTCTGTAACTCGTTTCTTACTGTGGTTTTTTTTTTGGGGGGGGGTAATGAGAGGGTGTTGTTCATGGTTAAAGGCTGTGCCAGGCTTGCAAATTCCCTCGTGTCCTGAACAAAGCCTCTGCGAAAGGGACCTTCAGTTCCAGTGGAGAGTGATCATTGCGGAGCACAAACTAGATCAAGTTTTGAAAGGTCTTTCAAGCCTGCCTCAAAGCCCAGCCTGCTCCACCCCAGCGGGCTCGTAGCCAGCAGCCTGCACCATGCTCTACTCCTGTGGTTAGAGTTTGTTGCCCTGGGACTTTCTGCTCACTGTCCCCTTCGCTGGGAACACTTTGTCCTCCAGGTCTTCCTGTGACTTTTCTCGCGCAAACGCTCAGGTGTGTTCTCAGGTGTTAACTCTTTTATTTATTTATTTATTCTTTTGGTTTATGACACAATTTCTCTGTGCAACCCTGGCTGTCCTGGAACTCACTCTATAGACCTGGTGGGCTGGAATTTAGAGATCCTCCTGGTTCTGCCTCCTGACCACTGGGATTAAAGGTGTGTGCCTCCACACACCACCTGGCCAGATGTTATCTCCTAATAAACCTTACAGGCCTAGAGAGATGGTTCAGTGGTTAAGGGCACTGGCTGCTCTTCCAGAGGACCCAGGTTCAATTCCCAGCACCCACATGGCAGCTCACAACTGTCTGTAATTCCAGATTCCAGGGAATCTGACACTCTCACACAGACATTCATGCAGGCCAAACACCAATGCACATTAAAAAATAAAATAAAATTAGCAGGGCGGTGGTCCAACACTTCAGGAGGCAGGCATCATTTAAAAAAAGAAAAAGAAAGAAAAGAAAGAGAAACCTTTTTGGGTGGTGCCCTGAAAGACTCCCCGCTTGGCCCTCCTGTACCTGCACCACACTGGCTCTTGCACCAAGACCTCAGAGGACATTTATTTCCAAGGTCCCATTTTCTTTTATTCTTCTCTTAGATTTGGCTATTATTTTTTTGTTTTTGTTCCCAGGGGACAGAATTTTGCTGTCTTGTCCAGTGTAGTTTAGACTGGCCTTTTACTCACGGCAATTCTCCTGCTCCAGCCTGTTGTTATTACAGGTGTTAACCAGCAAAGCCACCTGGCTGGCTGATATTCCTTTTTATCTTTTGTATTTCCCTTGGAGAAGGTGCCCAGGGCTTTGCTCAGGCTCAACAATTGCTGTACTGCTGAGCTGTGTCCATAGCCCAGCTAGCCTTCCAGGCTGCTGCTGGCTCCTACCCCAACCCCAACCTCAGCTCCTAAAGGATGGTGGCTAAGTCTTCCTCCCTCCCTCCCTCTCATACAATTTATTTATTTTTATTTCATGCACATTGCATATATGTCTGTGTGAGGGTGTCAGATCACCTGAAACTCGAGTTATAGGCAATTCTGAGCTGGCTGGCCATGTGGGTGCTGGGAATTGAACCCAGGTCCTCTGGAAAAGCAGCAAGTGCTCTTTTAACTGCTGAGCCATCTCTCCAGCCCAAGTCTTTTTTCTTTATTATCTCCCTCCAGTACCCCAGCAGTGCCTGGATGCATAGATACTCAGGTACTTGCAGATCTGTGTGGTCTTCCCCTGGAATCCAATTTCCTGGCTGACCCCTTCGTCTCCTCTGCTTTGGGCATGGCCCTGGAACTGTGATGTGGCATCTTTGTGGGTGTGAACATGGGTGGATTTCCAAATCACTTTCACTCATCAGTACCTCACTCCAGTAGTTCTGTTAGACAGGTAGGGCAGGATCGTAAACCCCATTTCACACACAAGAAGATGGAGACATTCAGAGGATTATAGAACTTACCCAAGACCACTGGCCTCAGTCACCAAGGGTAAGGAGTTAGGAGGCCATTCCCAGGACACCAAGGCAGACATACCAATAACTGAAGGGGGACAATCTGCACATTAAAGCAATTTTATTAAAGCTGTAGAACTGATTAGTTATAATTACTTTAAGGGGGCGGCTGGATACTGGTGGCACACTCCTTTAATCCCAGCACTCACATAAGGAGGCAGAGGCAGCAGATCTCTGTGAGTTCAAGGCCAACCTGGTCTACAAAGCAAGTTCCAGGACAGCCAAGGCTACACAGAGAAACCCTATCTCAAAAAACATAAATAGATAGATAGATAGATAGATAGATAGATAGGGGCAAGTAGTTTGGCCTGAATTTTCTGAGCTAAAACAATTTTTAAAAAAAATATATCAAGGCCTGGAGGGATAGCTCAGCCGTTAAAGGCTAGGCTCACAACCATAAAAAAAATATATCAAGGGCTGGAGAGATGGCTCAGAGGTTAAGAGCATTGTCCGCTCTTCCAAAAGTCCTGAGTTCAATTCCCAGCAACCACATGGTGGCTCACAACCATCTGTAATGGGGTCTGGTGACCTCTTCTGGTCTGCAGGCATACACACACACACAGAATTTGTATACATAATAAATAAATAAATATTAAAAAATATATATATCAAAGAGAAAAAGGCAGCCTTAAGGATCTGAGGAGAAACTGCCTCAAGAATCCCATGGACAGGACGGGCAGTGGTGGTGCACGCCTTTAATCTCAGCATTTGGGAGGCAGAGGCAGGCGGATCTCTGTGAGTTCGAGGCCAGCCTGGTCTACAGAGCTAGTTCCAGGACAGGCTCCAAAGCTACAGAGAAACCCTGTCTCAAAAAACAAACGAAGAAGAAGAAGAAGAAGAAGAAGAAGAAGAAGAAGAAGAAGAAGAAGAAGAAGAAGAAGAAGAAGAAGAAGAAGAAGAAGAAGAAGAAGAAGAAGAAGAAGAATCCTATGGACACGAAAATCCACAGACTCTCAAGTCTCTTATATTATCTCTAGATGACTTATAACACCTGGTTCAATGTAAATACCGGTGGGGTGGTGCACACCTGTGTTCATACACCTGGTCAAAGCAGAAGACCAAGGAGAGTGAGTTCAAGGCCAGCATAGACCACACGAAGAGACATAGGCTCAAAATCAAAGTAAAAGCAAAACCAATGTAAATGCTATTGTTACCAGAGAAGGGGGAACAAAATTCCTTTTACTGGTCCTTTCTTCTTCTTTTTTTCTTTTTGGTTTTTCGAGACAGGGTTTCTCTGTAGCTTTGGAGCCTGTCTTGGAACTAGCTCATGTAGACCAGGCTGGTCTCGAACTCATGGAGATCCGCCTGCCTCTGCCTCCCGAGTGCTGGGATTAAAGGTGTGAACCACCACCGCCCGGCTTTTTTGTTGTTGTTGTTTTGTTTTGTATTGTCACAGGACAATCTTACACCAATTTGATTAAAAAAGGGGTATTTTATTGGAGGGGATAAAACTTACAGATCAATGTCCCAAACCACATTCCTCTGGTCGCAAACAGGAAACTGAGTCTAGCAGTCAGCACGGAAGCAAGCGAGCCCAGAGAGCTGCTGTGGCTTTTTTTTTTAAATGAAAACCACACCCCACATTGGGTGGGTATCTTAGAAGCCATTGGCTGAAAGCAAGAGAGCTTAATCTCCTGCAGCAGTTTTGTTTTTTGAGATAGATTTTTCTGTGTAGCCTTGGCTGTCCAGAACTCCCTCTGTAGGCCAGACTGGCCTCCACCTCAGCGATCCACCTGCCTCTGCCTCTAAATGCTGGGATTATGGGATTAAAGATGTGAGCCACCCCTGCCCGGCTTCTTTTGCTGGTTCTTAATCCACACAGACTGCAGAGGAAGCTCAACAGCTAGAAGGGGATGAAGGAGGAGAAAAGAGGGAAAAAAAGAGGCAGAGTTACAGCTGCTACAATTCACAACTTTAGTTCCAGCACGTGGATTTAGTTCCAGACAGGAGGATTGCCATGGGTTTTAGATCAGCCTGGGCTTCACAGTGAGACTCATTCCAGCAGAGTGATACCCTGTCTCAAAAGGGGGTTATGGGCCATCAGCCATGCTATGTGTCAGAGGATGTCAAATGTCTCAAGCAGGTCTCCAGACATGGGAAACACCCACTTCTGCACCAGAAAGGATCTTATTGGCCCCAGAACATGCCATTTACTACATGAAGCTGGAAAGATGCTGAATTAAATCCCAAACGGGGCCTGGAAGCAGTTGTTGGGCAAACAGCTCTCTTATTCCCTTCTTCCAGTCCAGCATCCTTTATCATTATGTTTATGGTTGTTGTTTTGTGTACAGGTTCAGCACAGACGCGTCCACAATTGGTCGATCCTTTTTATTGTTGAGACTGTGTATCCCTGGCTAGCCTGGAACTCAATGTAGATAGACCGAGTTAGCTTCTGATTCCTAGAGATCTGCTTGCCTTTGCCTCTCAAGTGCTGGGATTAAAGGGATGCACCACCTATCCTGACTCTCTTCATGTTTTTAATTTGTGTTTGGTTGAATGCATGGATGCAGAAACAGTAGATATAGAAGGTTGAGTGTGTGCCTTACTTGTAACATCCGGGAAACTCTAAAATTCTTGCCTTCTTCCTGGGTTGGACAATCCCAGTTTCTTCTTTATTTTCTGCCATGGAATCATAGAGAGTCCTCTGTGTGGTTGAGCACATAGCGCACACTACAGATTAATAGCTTAGTACACAGTGCTTGCTGCTCTCCTAGTGCTTCGCACCAGGTCTTAAAAATTCTTTTTATAGGGGCGGGAGAGATGGCTCAGTGGTTAAGAGCACTGGCTGTTCGCGGAGGCTCACAACCGCCTGTAACTCCAGACAGATCCAGAGGTCTGACAACCTTAAGACATACACGCAGGCTGTATGCTATATATATGTGCATGTGTGTGTGTGTGTGTGTGTGTGTGTGTGTGTATTCTTTTTATCGTCGGGCATGGTAGCACACACCTTTAGTCCCAGCACGTTGGAAGAAGAGAGAAGAGGCAGGTTGATCTGCATGAGTTCAAGGACAGCCTGGCATACAGAGTGAGTTTCAGGACATCCAGGTCTGTTACATAAAGAAACCCTATCTTGAAAAACCAAAAAAAAAATATTTTTTAAGGATTTCATACATGTATAATGACTTGATCAAATCCATTCTCCCTATTCCCTTCCTTCCGATTCTGCCCGTCCCTCTACCAATTTTCTCTCCCAATTTCATGTGCTTTGTTTTTATTTTTTTTTGTAGGTTTTTGTTGTTATTGTTATTGCTGATTTACCCCGCAGACTTCCCAGACATGGTTTCTCTGAATAGGCCTGGCTGTCCTGGAACTCTGTAGACCAGGCTGACTTTGAATTTAGAGATCCGCCTGCCTCTGCCTCCCAAGCATTTGGGATTAAAGGCATGCGGCGCCACTGCCAGGCCTCCTGACTACTCATAATGCTGCCTGTGTGTGCACGGTTGTGGGACTGTCTATTAGGACTTGAGGAACCCCTTTAGACTCACACCCCTAAAGAAAACAGACTCTCCTCTGCAGCAGCCATCAACTGCTCCTCAGCTAGGACTGAGGCTTCGTGAGCCCCTCATCTTTCCGTGCTGGACTTCGGGATGAATTGATCCTGCAGAGGTCTTCAGTATGGAGTCAGGACCACCGTGACTCCCACACACTGTTATGCTTAGCAAATAACACTGTTTCGCTGCGAATACCTAGCTCTTACAATCTTTCTGCTCCCTCTTCTGCAATGATCTGGAAGCCTTGTGTTGTCCCATTGAGAGTTGGGCACGCCACAGTTCTGTCTCTCGTTCTCCACACTGGCGATTTCACACTCAGTTTTCACATTTATTTAGTTGTACCTGAGGTTGAGAGAGAGGCAGCGACTTGCCCACACAGGAAAATGACATGAGCCGGTCTAGAAACTCAGCCAGCTTGACTCCAAGCAGGGTGTTCTTTCCATCATGCCCATCTGCCTGTGAGTCCATCCAGCTGCAAGGAACGTGGAACTCTTCATGGTTAAATTGTTAAAAGCATAACACCATCTTTAGACACCTTTATTAAGCTCGTTAAAGGCTAATTGAGTCCTTACCATTGCCTTCTGCTAGATCTTGCAGTAGGAAGGGAGGAGACAAAGGCTTCTGTTGAAGCCACATCATGGGCTATAGGGCAGGTCCCTCAAAAGGAAACCAGAAACCACACATAGTAATAACTTTGTAAGTCTGTGTGCACCGTGTGGAAGCATGTGCAGAGAGCCTGTAAGGATCTGCTCTGAAATGTCAGCTCCAGTATCTCTGGGAATGCTCTCATGATCGACTTTCTACTATTTTGTTTGTTTGCTTGAGACAGAGTTTCACTCTAAGCTGCCCTGGGTCCCTTGGCAATCCTCCTGCCAGAGTCTGGCTGCTGAGATTATAGGCGTGAGTCACCATTCCTGACTCTCTTTTATTTATTTATCTTTTTTTTTTTTTTGACAGCATCTCACTTTATAGCGTAGGTTTGCCTTGAACTTTTGCCTTGGCCTCCCAAGTACTGGTATTATAGATATATTCCACCAAATCTATCACCACTCCTCAGCCTCCCCTTCTTCTTTAGACTAATTTTTGTTATTTTTAGTTACATATATGTTTGTATTGATGTGAATTTATGTCATGGTTTTAGGTGCCCAAAGAGTCCAGAAAAGGGTTTCAGATTCCTGAAGCTGGAATTATTGGAGGTTTGTGAGCCACCACGTGGATCTTGGGAACTGAACTTAGGTCCTCAGAAAGAAGTACTCTTAATTGTTGAGCCGTCTCTTTGGCCCCAAGAACTCTCTTCTTCATCCTTCTTGATAACTTCTGAAGCTTGTTTTATTTTACTTCTTCATTTAATTTTGTAATGCCGGGGTTTGAGCCCAGCCTTGCGCACAGTAGGCAAATCTTCTACCACTGAACCACAACTCAGAGTCTAAATTTTATTTGAGAGAGATAGAGAAAGAGAGAGAGAGAGCTTTCCCTTTATAATCAGAAGAAACTGATAAAGGGAATTGAAAAGGAAGATTGAAAAGGAAATTAAATTATAGGGTGCCTCATACAGCAGAGATGGATGTCAGTCAAATAGCTGTAGGTGGGATGGGGTGGAATCTGTGGCCACTGATGGACTTGCTATGTGGGAGAGTCAAATGTTAGGTAATCAGGAGCAACCAGATGTCTCCCGAGGAATGAGGTCTCTTATGATCTGAATGGTTGGGCCGGTGAGATGGATCTCGGAGTACAGGCACTGAGAAGCCAAGTTCGATCCCCGGGACTTTCAAGGTGAAAGGCGAGAACGGACAAAATTTGTTCTCTGACCCCCCCCCATCCACACATGTTAAATAAATAAATAAAAGATCTGACTGAGTAATGCCCCAAGCCCTTCCCTGGGAGTGTGGGATGACTGCGGACGAAAGCAAACTGAGAAGTGAAATGATTTGCTGTGGGTAATAGTAATGAGTCAGAAGGCAGAGCCTTGGAGTTTCCAGGCCATTAACTTATCTCTTGAACCTGTGAGTCAGGGCCAGTCAGCCCAGGGGGTGTGTCCGCGCCTCCATCCCTGCTCTCCCAGCTGCTCAGCTGGAAAGCACAGGCCACCTCACCCGTGTATCCTGGGAAGGGTCGGGCATGCTTGGCTTATTCATCCGTCTACAGGAGACTTTGACTGACCTCTTAAGTGGTGACGTTGGGCAGGAAATGTCAGTTATGGACCAGGAAAGGGAAAAGAAATACCTGAACCTCCTTTTTTGTGAGTGTTGCAATAGCACACCTGCAGCTTAGAGCGTGTGTTTTCTGAATCAGAAGAAGCAACTACGTGTCTCTCAACTGTGGTCCATTAGATAACATTGTCGCAGCTGGAGATGGGGACACATGCCTGTAATCCCAGCAATTGGGAGGCAGGAGCAGGAGGGATTGGGATTCCCCTCTGTATGCTGTGAATACCATTGGTTGATCAAGAAACTCTCTTAGGCCTACGCAGGGCAGAATATAGGTAGGCAGGGATAACTAAACTGAATTTTGAGAGAAAGGAAGCAGAGTCAAAGAGAAACCATGGAGCCCCACTGGAGACAGATGCTGGGACTTTACCCAGTAAACCACAGCCTCATGGCAATACACAGATTAATGGAGATGGGCTAAATTAAGATGTAAGAGTTAGTCAGAAATACGCTTAAGCTATTGGCCAAACATTATTGCAAATATTATATTTCTGTGTGGTTATTTGGAGTCTGGGGAGCCGAGAACAAACAAACACCCTCCTACTATACAGGAAGATTGCTGTGAGTTCAAGCCCAGCATGTTCTGTGTAGTGAATGTCAGGCTAACCAAGGCTAAAAAGTTAGACCCCATCTCAAAACAAAACAACAAAGAAAAGCCATTGTACTATGTTTAAAGAGTAGACTGTCACGCAGCCGTTACACTGGGGTTGAGCACAGTGATAGGCGTTTGTCCAGCAAGGCTATGGGTTCAATCCTCAGCACTGGGGGAAAATAAAAAGGACTGATACATAACTTATGTAAGTGACAAAAAATTATCACTTTCAAGAGCAAGAGGGAGCTGGGACTGTAGCTCAGTTGGTAGACTGTTTGTCTGCCAGGCACAAGGCCCTGGGTTCTAGTCCCAGAACCAAATAGAACAGGATTGGTGCCACATATCTGCAATTCTAGTACTTAAAAAGGGGAGGCTGGAGGATCAGAAAAGTTCTTGGTCATCTTTGGCTGTATAGGGAGTTCTAGGTCAGTCTGGGATCCAAGAAACCCTGATTGTGGCAGGGGAAGGAGTGATGGTGGTGGTGAATACCATATGATGTTCTCTTTAGACAGGTTGTCCTGCCCTGGAGTCCTTAATACACATAACACAGCTGAGAATGACTTAGGTTCCTGACTTCTACCTTCACCTCCCAAGTACTAGGGTTTTAGCTGTTCACCATAAGGATGGGCTCCCATATTACTCTAATTAACTTATTAGACAGATCTAATTCGATGGCCCCAGGTAGCCTGGAATGCACTATGTGGCCTAGACTGGCCTTCAACTCAGGGATCCTCCTGCCTCAACATCCCTGCGGAATGAGATAACAGGTGACAGCCACCATACTGGGTTGTTATTACTTTTATTCTGAAAAATTATAACTGGACCCTTTTCCCATAGTTGAAAGATAAGGGGCTGGTGAGATGACTCAGCAGTTAAGAACACTAGCTGTTTCTTCCAGAGTACTTAGGCTCAAGTCCCAGCACCCACTCCAGTCCACGGTGATCCAATACTCTCTTTCGACCTCCATGGTCACCACACACATGTGTGCACAGACACACACGCAGACAAAACACCCATAACACACAAACAGATGAATAAAGAAATTATGATAAATACATAACTGTTTAGCATAAAATATAAGCCTTCCCCAGAACCACATGCATCAGTGGATTCAGGCTAAGCTATACTGTGTCCACACTTCTGAATATCTCAGTTGGGGCTGGCAAGATGGCAGATCAGGAAATGACGATGGCTGCTGAGTCTAATGACCTGAGGTCAGTCCCCGGGACACACACAAGAGGAGAGAACCAGCTCCTGAAAGTTAGTCTCTGACACACGTGCATACCCACACCTGCCTGAGTGGGTTAGGCTGCCGTTGCATCCTTCCGGGATGTTTTGTTTGCGCTGATATACATGGAAGTTTATCACAACTTAAATACACAGAATAGGTTTTGTAGCCTAGCATAGATTTGAACCCCCCACAGCTTGTTTACCTACTGTGTCCCCTGAGAGGAGTCCCTTCATCTTTCTAAGATTCCATTTCTTAGCTAGCTAGCAGTCCCGTCTCTATCCAGAATTTATTTTATTATTTAATACGTTATTCCTTTTTTTTTTTTTTTTGGTTTTTCGAGACAGGGTTTCTCTATGGCTTTGGACCCTGCACTGGAACTAGCTCTTTTTTTTTTTTTTTT
>JAQHUG010000572.1:0-76009 GCA_028555095.1 Dicrostonyx torquatus | reverse complement strand
GAAAATGGATGGAACTAGAAAACATTATTTTGAGTGAAGTAACCCAGACACAGAAAGACAATTGTCACATGAACTCACTCATAGGTGGTTTTTAAACATAAAACAAAGGAAGCCAGCCTACAAACCATAATCCCAGAGAACTTAGACAACAATGAGGACACTAAGAGAGACTTACATAGACCTAATATACATGGGAAAGTATAAAAAGACAAGATCTCCTGAGTAAATTGGAAGCATAGGGACATTGGGGCAGGGTTGAAGTGGAGAGGGGAGAGGCAGGGAGGGGAGCAGAAAAAAATGTAGAGCTCAATAAATATCAATTTAAAAAAAAAAGCAAATTGGAAGAAAAAAAAGAAAAAGATAAG
Organism: Dicrostonyx torquatus; assembly: GCA_028555095.1. Lineage (NCBI taxonomy): Eukaryota > Metazoa > Chordata > Mammalia > Rodentia > Cricetidae > Dicrostonyx > Dicrostonyx torquatus. The sequence continues at coordinate 75,644 of JAQHUG010000572.1, read as the reverse complement.
CCCAGACAGGGCATGGTGGCTCAGGCCTTTAATCTCAGCATTCCAGAGGCAGAATCTCTGGGAGTTCAAGGCCCAGCCTGGGGTACAGAGTGAGTTCCAGGATATCCAGGGCTTCACATACAAATCCTGTCTCAAGAAAAAGAAAATAAAATAAGGAAAAGAGAAAGATAAGCCCTCAGCAGAACAGGGTATGGGCTGCCTGAGTGTCTGGGTGTGGTGTCCACTGAATCTTCCTGGTTGATAAGATGTCTGGGAGAGCTAGGTGTATGGCAGTGTGTACTCCACAGTTGCCGCCCAGGGGAGGTTGAGCCAGGAGGACCACACTGAGTTTTAGGTCTACTTTGGCTGCATCACAAGACCTTGGCTCATAAACACCAAGATCAATTTTTAAAAGGAAATAATCACTTCTTGGCCTTTTGGCTATAATCTAATAGAAAAAGGAAATAAATAAAAACTCAGGGGCTGGGGATAGCAGGGTGCTACCCCCTTAAGCAGGAGTTATGGCTTTGCTATATGCAGACAGAACTGCACAGCAATTAGATCTGAAACCAGTTCAAATGCAGCCTTCAGCCTCACCCTAAGCCTACAGGATCTACGTCTAAATTTACTGTGTGTGTGTGCGCGCGTGTGTGTGTTAACTGAACATTATATTCTCAGCATTCAAGGAGCAGAAGCAGCCGGCAGTGGTGGCACACACCTTTAATCCCAGTACTTGGGAGGCAGAGGCAAAAAGATCTCTGTGAGTTCAAGCCCATCCTGATCTGCAGAATGAGTTCCAGGACAGCCAGGGCTACTCGGAGAAACCCTGTCTTGAAAACATAAAAAAAAAAAAAAGGAAGGAAGGAAGGAAGGAGGAAAGAAGGAGAGAAGAAGAAGAAGAAGAAGAAGAAGAAGAAGAAGAAGAAGAAGAAGAAGAAGAAGAAGAAGAAGAAGAAGAAGAAAGAAGAAGAAGAAGAAGGTGAGAAACAGGAAGAAAGGAAGGAAGGAGCAAATGAGAGAGGAAGAGATAGAACGAACCCTGACATTAAACAGAAGGAAAGACAAGTTGATCACATACGTGAAAAAGTTGTGAGAAAAAGCAAGTGTTCCAGAACTCAGTGGAGATTGGATGCTCATATCCTACTCTCTGGGTCATGGAGAGAAGGGGTGTAGGCAGTTTAGGGGAGAATGGTCTGGGGAAAAGAATGAACAGTCCAAACAGGTGGCAGCTTGGACAGCATCCAGTCCCGTGTTCCCCAACACCCCACCCACCCCCGTGATTAGAGTGCTGGTCAGTTTTTGGTTGCAGTGACAGTGCCTAAGAGACACCATTTTGGGAGAGAAAAGGTTTCTTTCGGCTAATGTTTTATTGTATTTTGTTTTGTTGTTTGTTGAGACAGGGTCTCACTATGTAGGTCTGACTATCCAGGAACTCACTGTGTAGACCAGGCTGTCCTCAAACTCAGATCTGCCTGCCTCTGCCTCCCAAGTGCTGGAATTATGTCTGGCTGTTTTATTGGTTTTCCTAAGGTACAGTAGAAACAGATGGAGGTACTCCTGTGTCCTATATTATAAGAGCACTTTGTACTCCATGCTGCAGAAAGGAATCGGTATTAATAGCCAGCAGTCACACCTAGTTAATGTTTTGTCTATTCTGAGTCAACTCCACCCAGCCCAGATGTTCCTGGAAGCTGATACTGCAGACAGTAACTGTATCCAAAGTGCCTTACCTTAGCCTCACTTCAGAATATTGTCCAGTTAAGCATGTATATGTTTGTGTGTTTGGGACAGGGCTTCTCTGGGTAGCCTTGGCTGTCCTGGTACTCGCTCTGCAGACCAGGCTGGCCTTGAACTCACAGAGATCCACCTGCCTCTGCCTCCTGAATGCTGTGATTAAAGGCATGTGCCACCACCACCTGGCTGCGTATACATGTTTTAAATAAAATTAAAACACATGTACATGTAAAACTAGTTTGATATGTCAGGAAGAACAAGAGGAGGAGGAGGAGGAACCTGAACCTAGGTCCTCAGAGAATGAAGAGCGAGCACTAGAGCCACTAATAAGGGACACACAGGTAAGAGTAGAGTAATCTCTGGAGCAATTGACTCTCTTTGTTCCCTTTCCACGCCCTAAAGCTTGCTGGCTGGAGATGAGACTGATACAGAAGCCAGGAGGGGAAGCAGGGTGATTGTTTTTGTTGTTATTGTTTGGTTGGTTTTTCAGGTATTAATTTGCTGTCTTTTTGCTTGCCAACTCTTGAATAAATCACAACTTAAGCTTTGGGTCCTGCCTCTGCTGTTTGGTGTTCAGGGAGGCAGTCTTCACAGGCTTAACATTCTGTTTCTTATTTGTTTGGTTTTGAGACAGGGTCTCACTATGCAGCTGGCTGGGCTGGAACTCACTATATAGCTCAGGCTGGCACCAAACTAATAGAAATCTGCCTGTCTCTGCCTCTGGAGTGTTGGGATTAAAGGTTTGTGCCACCACGTTCAACATTCATGGTTGGCTGGCTCCATTTGCTTTGCCTTGCTTTGCTTTAATAACTGATTAGGTCAACTTATTAAAATAGCTGACTTAGGTTTCTGCAATAGTGACTTCAATCTCCAGGCCTAGCTCAGTGTTGATGGAAGTAATGTGTTTACCAATCTCAGAAGGACTGCGTAAGCCATTCAGTCGCCCGTGGCCTTGAATCCCGTGTTATGGAACCTTTACCAGGTGTTTTTCCTTTGTGCTTCTTAGTGTCATGGTAGCTTTTGATCTGGTTAGACTCCCTTCCTTTGCACCGATGATCAAGTCAGCACAGACACTCGACAGAGACTTCACCTTGCCGCTGATGAGGGTGAACACCCACTGTGACCGGAAGACAACTGAAGAGCAAGAGGTTCTGAGCGGCTTCTTCTTTGGAAGAAGCAAAGAGGTGTGAGTGAAGAAGGCAATAAACAACAGAACAGAGCTAGCTCAGCTGCACCCACAACAAACAAAACAGAGCAGAGCTCGGCTGCACCCACAGTCGCACCTGATTGGTCCATTGCCCTTAGGCCTGTGGTAAGGCAGAAACGGGGAGGAAAGCTCACAACAGTCAGAAAACAGAAAGAGGGCTAAGACCAGATAGCCCCCAAGCACACACGCCCAGTGGCTATTTCCTCCAACTTGCCCCCCTCCCTGGGCGTTTCCACCATCTGCTAAGAATGCTAACAAATTATGAATCCATCTCTGGATCGATCCCTTGATGCAGGTGGAATCATTAGGATCTAATCATCTCTCAAAAATTAATGCATCCATTGAGGACCACTCTTCAACACAAGAGCCTGGGGGTGGGGAGATAATAACATTTGGCAGAAGTGACCCAGAACAACAGGATTCTTCCTGAGAGGCCAATCTCAAGACAGATAAGGGAAGTTCAGAAAATGCCTCTCCCTGTGCTTTGAGAGGGGAACAGAAGACAGCGAGGGCGAGACTCCCCTTCAGTCCAAGGCACTTAGCAAGCCACTGTGACATGCTTTGTGGCATCCCTCTCCACACTCGTGTACCTCTAGTCATTGCGTTTGCTGTGTTAGTGTTCATAAAAAGTCTTAGTTTGCAACGAGAGCATACCTTGGCAGTAGGACACATGCTGAGTGTGCACAAGACTGTCTTTGAACCACCAATGCCCAAATAATGACACAGAGACTTCTTCAGTTCTGTGTGGCTGACTTGCTCTGCATCTCACCGGTGAATCCCGCCTCTTTTCTTCCCAGAGTTCCTATCTCTGCCTGGAAGTCCCGCCTATCCTCTCCTGCCTAGCTACGGGCCATTCAGCTCTTTATTAAACCAATCAGAAGGTGCCGTGGCAGAGACACATCTTCACAATGTACAAAAGGATTATGTCATGACACACAAGGCGCTGGGTTCAGTTCCCACCACCACGCACGTGCTTATACACAAAACACTAAATAGGGTGTTAGGTGCAGAGATTTCAGGTAACTACATTTGGGATTTTGTTTGTGTTTATTGAGACAGTGTCTCATTATATAACCTTAGCTGGAACTTGATCTATCGGCCTCTGCCCCCTGAGTGCTGGGACACTTGCCACCGTGCCTGGGCTATATTTGTTCTACAACCTGCTACAGTTTATCCACATAGCCTAAGACAACCTGCCTTTTCCTGATAGCCTTAATGCAAGCAGGAAGACCAGAAGAGGACTCCCCACCCCCACAGTGACTTTTATTGGGAATGTAAGGTAAAGGGAGATCATGTGACACTTAGGTAGGGGGAGAAGATCAAAAAGAGCTGTGCAAGGCCTGGAAAGATAGCTCCATGGTTAAGAGCACTGGCCGCTCTTTCAGGGGACTCAGTTTCAATTCCCAGCACCTGTATGGCAGCTCACATCCATCTATGACCCTATTTTTATGGTATTCAGTGTTCTTTTCTGGCTCCCACAGGCATCAGGCATCATGCATGGTACACAGACATGCAGGCTGAACACTTGTACACATAAAATACTAATAAAGGAAGAAATCAGGTGCCCAGAAAGTGTTGAAGAAGTAGCCAGAGCCATGAAGAGGGCAGCCTAGTGCTGTTGAAGGCCTGGCAGAGGCTGGGGGCCTGCGTTTGCAGCAGGAATAACTACAGTTTACTTTCTTGTTTCAACAGGGCTTGGAGGGCTTATAAGTATATATGTCATACACCAAAGATAGAGAATACAAACTAAACTGGGCGGTGGTGGCATACACCTTTAGTCCCAGCACTCGGGAGGCAGAGGCAGGTGGATCTCTGTGAGTTCGAGGTCAGCCTGGTCTACAAGAGCTAGTTCCAGGACTGGCTCCATAGTTACAGTCCTCTCCTGGGGCAGTCCTGCCTGGGATTATGGGCATTTGCCACCACACCTGGCTTTTTTTGGGGGGTTGATGTCATTTTGAGACATGGTTCTCATTCTGTGGCCCAAGAACTGTGTCACTTAGGGGGCCTCAAATTCGTGGCAATCCTACTGCCTCTGCTTCTTGAATGCTGGAGTATAAGTATGAGCCAGCATACTTGGTGGATTTCCCTATTTTTTTACTGAACTTTGATGAGATGCAAGGATCCTACCAAGGCCTATTGAATGCTGAGCGAGCATTAAACTACTGTTGATCCCCGGCTTTTGTTGGATTAGGTATTTTTTCCCCCATGTGTAAAGCTTATTTCCTGTGAAATGGTATCTTACTCAATAACAGATGCTGCAGAGAGAAGTGGGTCTAGCCCCGGGCAGGCCTTAACCTGGCCCTGGTGCCAGGGTCACTGTTAGTCCCTGTGCTGACAGAATTTCCTGGTTCCTCTGGGCAAAATGAGTCAGCCTTATGCTGAGCTAGGGCTGACCTCTATGATCATTCCCCTGTAGGACTGAGTTTCTCTCATGTGTATTCTCTAAGAAGAGCTGGGATGTGTGGCAGGCTTTGCTGGACCGCCAGCCCCAAACACAGAGACTTTTTTTTTTTTTTGGCTAAAATTTATTGGTATTTTTTTGTTTTTGTTTATTCAGTAAGCCACACAAATAATAAAACACAGCATTTAACTTTACAGAATAGAAGAGTATATAAATCTAAACATAAAACATTACACAGTTTTGTTCTCTGTATTTCCAAAAACATAATAAATAGTATGGAACATGTGATCAAGGTCATTCATAACTTAGATAGCAAAGCTAATAAATCTTTTACTACAAGAAATAACATTTGATAGTTTATCCCAAATGAAAAATAATAATTCCCCCAGAAGGTACATACAACAATGCTGTGCTCCACTGTTTTCTACTCAAGCTAACTTCCACCTTCCAGCATAGACTTTTGACTCCTCTTTTTCAAACTCAGAGAGAATACATTAAAAAACAAATCCATCACTCTGGGTACAAGCTGGAAATGTAAGCCCTGAAGTCAATGTGACTGGACTTATATTTGGAGACATACTTTGGGCACAGGCCCTCTCTCTTCCTCTTCTCTTAAAGCCTCTTCATACAAAAATAAAAAAGAAAGTGGGTCACGCTCATTGATCCTTGCCAAGAATTCCAGAACTTTCATCTTGGTCGTTTCAGTATGAGCTCTTGGACCCCACAAGAACTCAAAGCATGGGGGTTGACTGTTAGGCACCTGCTGATACATCAAATAATTTTGTTGTACCAAATCTCTTGTCAGAAATGTCCTGGGCTCTCCATAGATGGGGTGCCCCTTCCCATCATATATTCCCATTGTATTCAGGAATTCCCAGATACTTTCTTCAGAAGCACAGTTCCTTTCTATGAATATCAAGCCAAGAATAACTATAAGGAAACCATTTCTAGGCATTCTTTGATGTCCACTCAGCTTTTCTTCATAGGTGAGGTTCAGTGAATTGACAAAGGTATAGGAGTTTCCTACGGCATAGTCTTCCTTTATATCAATGCCAAAAAGCATGTATAGGCCCTTAGATGCATCCATAAAGATCACGTGGAATTGTTTCCTGTATTCTTTGCTGATAGTCTCTAACATTTCTACTTTTGTGATAGGTTCCTTCACTTGGTACTTGAAGATCGTAGCATGCACTAAATCGGTCATCTTTCAACAAAGATTGAGTGTCTTTTGAAGAATGGATAATTCCTGGACTCTCTTCATCCTCTGTGTGGTTAATTTCTTCATCTAAAGTTCTTTGAAATGTGGATGCAAAGGAGCTCTGAGCTTTCTGAGGAGTCAGTATTCCTGAAGCATTCCCCTCTTCCTCAGTGCACTGAAACAGAAAAGAGCTTCCTCCTCATACCCTTCTTCTTCTTTCTCATACTCTTCCCACTCTTCCATTTCCTGCTCCTTTTCATTCTCTTCTTCCCCTGACTTTATTTTCTTCCTCTTCCTTTTTTCCATCTCCTCTTTCTTCTCCCTCCTTTTCACCCTCCTCCTCCTTCTTCTTCCTCTTCCTCTGCATCCTCCTCCTCCCCATTTTCCTTTTCTTCAGATATGGGAATCAATACAAACATCGAGTCCTCCACTTCATTTGGATCCTGAAAATTACCCTCCAGTCAGAGACATAAACACTTTTGATATCGGCATATGATGACTTTACAAGAAGCAGTGGGTAGAAGTATGAGCAGTTGTGTAGGTGATGAGCTTCCACGAGCCTTTTCTAACCTCTCTTCTTCCAAATGCAGAGTAAGCTGCAAAGATATCAGGGCAATCACAAAGAAGGGGAAGCAGCTACTGGAGGATCTCTCTGAGTCCGGCCAGACAGTCTAGCCAATCTATGAGCTCCACTTTCAGGAAAAGTGCCCATTCATGTGTTCAGCATCCCCTTATACCTTATACAACAATCATTTAGGAATGGTGATGATGGCAAACATGTAAAGACAAGCTCCCAGGGATCCATAACCAAGTCCTTTTCTTTTATTTCTCAAACTGAAAAACCTATGATCAGTTTATATCCAGTGTTTCTACTCTCAGGAGCACGGTGTCTTCACAAATGCACAGGTGCATCATAAAAGTAAGAAATTGCAAATAAGGTCCCTTATACGAAGAGTGGATGGTGGGTGGGCTGGGAGGGAAGCAAGGAGGGCTGGGAGGAAGGATGGGAAGGTGAATTCTGTAGTTCTTGTCACCACTGTAACTGCACCAAATGTACCCAATGCCTTCTCTTTTCTTGCAAGGAACTTGATATTATTTGTCTGGCAGCTTGTAAGGTATTCGGTTTCTCGCCATCTTTTCTCAGAGTGGCAAAGCACATGCTGCCTCTTCGGTGGTCTGAGCAGGAGTGCCCCAGAGACTTTTTTAATTATGAAGGCTCGGGCCTTAGCTTAGGCTTGTTTATAGCTATTTTTTTAAATTTAAATTAACCCGTTTCTATTCATCTCTGTGCTGCTCCAAGGCTTGTTTACCTCGTCCATGTGCTGTCCTTCACTTTCCTGCTTTCTCCATGTCTGTCTGTCTGGCCCCCAGCTGACTGGCCCCTGGATCTAACTGGCCCCCCTTTCTTTCGGCCCACCAGGCCCTCCTATCCCTCTTCTGCCTAGCTATTGGCCATTCAGCTTCTTATTAAACCAATCAGGTGCCTTAGCAGGCAAGGTGAAACAGTAACACATCTTTACAAGTTAAACAAATGCAGCATGAATGAACGCAACACATCTTTGCATAGTGAAATAAATGCCTCCTGAACAAACGCAACACATCTTTACATAGTTAAACAAATGCAACACATATTTACACAGTTAAAATATTCTATTCCACAGCAGGGATGTACTCCGCTAGCTAATGCAGAAAAGCAGGCAGGTCTGACAGTTAGCTATAGACTCAAAGACAAGCTGCCACCCCTGACAGTGATAACAGAAGCAAGGACCCTGTTTCATGGTGTGTTTACTAACTGGGGTGTCAGATGTTGATGGGTTGCGTTGTGGGTGAGCTGAAGAATGGCAGAGGGGGCACGGCAACACCCACCTAGCTGTCAAGAGGATCACTCAGAGTTAAGAGCTGCCACCGTGCCATCTTGGGTCACAGTTAGTCTGCCTGTGAGGTCTCATTCTCTAACTTCAGTGTCTGACAGACATTGTCTTAAGCCTTCCAAGCCCCTTTGAAACAAGGAAGTAAAAAAAAAAAAAAAGAAAGAAAGAAAGAAAAGAAAGGTAAAAACCTGGGGGTAGAATCTACAGTCTAAAATAATTGAACCAATATCATTTTCTTGATTCTGCAATATCTTATATAATGTCATCATTGGAAGAATTTGTCGATGAGTTTTTAGGGTAAATTTGTTCTGTTTTTACAACTCCTCCTGGGAGTCTGTAATTATTTCAAAATAAAATAGTTCACAGAAGGGCTGGGATGTAGCTCAGTGGTGGAGGCTTGCCTAATATGCCCAAGATCCTCTGTACATAGATACGCAAGAAGAAAATATATAGTAAAAAGAACAATGATATGTATAATTGTACAATATATATTTTATAGGAATACATAAGAATAAAATCAGGGGCCGGGTGGTGGTGGCGCACGCCTTTAATCCCAGCAATCGGGAGGCAGAGGCAGGCGGATCTTTGTGAGTTCGAGGCCAGCCTGGTCTACAAGAGCTAGTTCCAGGACAGGGTCCAAAGCTACAGAGAAACCCTGTCTTGAAAAACAAAAACAAGGGGCTGGAGAGATGGCTCAGCGGTTAAGAGCACTGACTGCTCTTCCAGAAGACCCGAGTTCAATTCCCAGCACCCACATGGCAGCTCACAACTGTCTGAAGATCCAGTTCCAGGGGATCTGATACCTTCACCCAATGCACATAAAATAAAGTTAAATAAACCATTAAAAAAAGAGAAAAAAATTAAAATAAAAACAAAAACAACAACAAAAAAAGAATAAAATCAGGGGCCGGGCAGTGGTGGTGCACGTCTTAAATCCCAGCACTTGGGAAACAGAGGCAGGCAGATCTCTGTGAGTCCAGGGCCAGCCTGGTCTACACAGTGACTTCCAGGACAGCCAGAGCTGTTACGCAGAGAAACCCAATCTCAAAAGAAAAAAAAAAAAGAGTAAAGGCGTAGCCTGGTGTGGCGGAGCACATCTGGTCTACACAGAGAGTTTGAGGCCAGTCAAAACTATACAGTGAGATCCTTTCTCAAAAAGAAACGAAAGAAAGAGAAAAAGAAAAAGCGTGTATGCATGCATCCGGCTGGTTTTCTGTCAGTTTGACAGGAGCTAGAGTCATCAGAGAGGAGGAACCCTCAACTGAGACAAAAGCCTCCACGTGATCAGGCTGTGGGCAAGCCCGTAGGGCACCCAGCCCACTGTGGGTGGGGCCACCCCTGACTGAGCAAGTCAGGTGGAGAAAGCCAGTAAGCATCCATTCCCCATGGCCTCTGCATCATCTCCTGCCTCTAAGTTCTTGCCCTGGTTGAGTTCCTGAACTGGGTTCTTCCTTCAGTGGACTAAGATGTAGAAGCATAAGCCAGATAAATCTTTTCCTCTCCAACTTGATTCTTGTTGTGGTGTTTCATCATAGTGATAGTAACTAAACAAGACAGCTTATTAAACCCCTTCGAAAGGGAGTCTGTGGGGGAGGGGAGGAGGAAAAGAATGAAAGATGAACACAGCTATATAATCAAGGAGTGTTTGCAGTCAAACACTGATGGCGGTTCCGTGCGGTGAACTGAAACGATATTAGCTCCAGCCACCTCCTTGCACCTGAGGTCCTGTGGTAGAAAGGGTGGGTATTGACAGGACTTTGGGGACGGGTGGATCCATAACGGTAAAGACCTGGCCTTTTCCCATGTTGTGAAATAGTTTCCTTTTACCCAACAAAAGGAAGATGGGGGAGAGGCATGAGAGGCATGAGAGCAAAGAAGCTGTGGAGGAAGGTTGAGGGTGTATTCTCTTGCGGGCAGGCTTAATGAAGGAACCAAGAGGACCCACACGGAAACCAGCTGAGTCCACAGGCCTGGAAGGGGCCAGGTCCTGGTGTTTTTCCAAGCAGCTGGTGCTTTCTGGGTGCTCAGGAAACTGAAAGTACTGACTCTTTTGCATAGCCTCCAGGGCCGTGATGACCTTTCACGGACCTCTAATTTAGCTGCGCTTGCAGAGTGCTTTCCGTAGGTAGACTTCCCGGGGCTTTGCGGGAATTGGTGATAACAGAAAGGGTGGGACGACTTCCAAAGCTATTTCCCTAAGTGCACTCACTCCCTGAGCTAGAAATATGGTATATTTTATTTTCCGGCTAAATTGCCTGTTCGTGAGGAGGAAGCAAAAGGAAATGATTGAGGAAGTGTCTAAAGGTTTAATGAGAAGGATGCCCATCTCAACGTGTCCCATACTGGTTAAAAATTTATGTGGGGTTGTATACACCTTTAACCTCCGGAGGCAGGGGGAATCCAAGGTCTACTGTAGCAGACCGTCTCAAAACAAAAAACAATTGGTGGAGTTTTTTGGTGGAGTTTTTGCCTATCAGGCATGAAGCCTTGTTTTCCCATGACTGAATTGTACTGATCTTCTGCCATTCACTTATCCCAGGGATTAGATTGGGGAGGGGCTGAATCAGAAATTCAAGGTCGTTTCCCATTTTCTCCTCCAAAATTCAGAACTAGGACCTCAGTCCCCGGGTGGTGCAACCTCCCTGCCATAAACAGATAATGCGTTTTGTTGATGAGTCAAAATAACCACTGTGTTCTTTTTCTGCTGGAGCTCTTCCTGAGAAGGCAGAGGGACCATGCACTTGGGACTCACCAAGCCCCGGAAGCGCTGGCCCTTGGCCTACTAGCGTCTCCAGCCTCCTAACCAGCCAGCTCTGGCCAGCTCAGCCACTTCCCGTGCCCAGACTGGTTATTTCAGGAACCGCCCAGAAAGCTGCTGTCCGTTCGTGGAAGACACGGGACTCTGGACGCGAGGGCTAGGGGAGGGACGGGCCAAGGTCACTTGATAACCGCTGTTTGTATTTATACTCCTAACTCTCCCAACTCTGTGGGTCGCAGGTTTACCGGCGGCTGGAGCCGTGAGAGGCGGCTCTGCACGCCTCTCTTTCCTTAGCTTCCACTGTAAACAATACTACCATTATTGAGGGTTGACCAAGTGCCAGGTGTGTGCTTCTCACAACGACACTGAGGTTCCTATTGGTTTCATGCCCACTTTGCAGGCGAATTCAGGCTCAGAGAGGTTAAGACACTTGCCATAACTAACACAGCCAGTTAAGTGTTAGCGGATCTAGGTTCCAATTCTATAGACAGGAACAGATTCCAGCTAGGGAGACTACCAGCAAGGCCGAGCAAGCCAAGGTCAGAGAGGGTGCAACCCAGTGGACTTGGGTCTATCTATGTGGGCAGCACCGACATGGTGGGGGGGCCCCGGCCCGACGTGGGCAGCATCGTGTCCAGAACTGCTGGATCAGGCTAGGGGACCGCCGAGCAGCGGCAGCGGAGCCAAGGAGGGCGCCTCCGGACAATTCCCGAAAACGCGAGCGGCAGAGTGGGGCGGGGCTTGGAGGCCGCCCAGCATTTCCGGGGACACCGCGCAGGACGCAGGGTGTTCACGGTACACTCCGGGTCCCCGGGGACGACGGCCAGACGGCCGGGCAGTGGGAGTGTGTCTGTGGAACTTCGGGGCCGCGCGGAAGTAGCCTTGTCGTGGGAGGTAACTCCTTCCAGGTAGGGGACCGGGAGAGGTGGGAACCGAGGTCTGGGCTGGCGAGGGTGGGGGTGACAGGACAAGCTCAGGCCTTCGTCGTCGCCCCCCACCTTCTTCCCTCCCCTCTCTCCCAAGAGGGCGCCACCTGCACGCTCTGATGGGCACCAGCCGGGGCCAGTGGGGGAGCCTGTTGCCATGGCAGCGCAGGAGGTTGGGCCCACGTTCCCATGGCCACCGGGGGCCTCTGCGCGAATCCTTTAACAGTGTCTTTCAACACCGCCCCTTACTCCTGGGCCGGGAGGAAAATAACTAGGAAAAAGGCCTTGGGCTCCTCCTCTTAACGTTTGTGGTTGTGACCTCTGAGTTAGGGCCTTTGTCATTGCTTCTTTCTTCTCTCTGAACAACAAGGTGGATTAAGGGCCAGGAGAGGGAGGAAGTTGGGGTCCTGGGAATGAGGCCCTCGCCTCTCCTTAGCTGTTCTAGTCTACACAAAGACTCAGGAGTCCTGGGTCACGTCGGGAAGGTCATCAAACCTCTGTTCACAGTCCCTCACCTGTCCTGTGAACGTGGTAAGAATCACAGAAAGGGCTGGTGAGTCGGCCAGGCAAGATAGGCATTCGCTGCCAAACCTGAGGACCTGAGTTCTGTTTCCAGGACACAAACGGTAGAAAGTGAGCACATTGTCCTCTGACCTCCACCTCTGCAGTTTGGCACATGCTCTGGCCATCACATACGCAAACACACATTAAGTAAGTAAATAAATGGTGGCAAATTTAAAGGAAAAAAAAAAGAATCAGGGATCATTGTAAGGGTAACTGCAGTTAGAACTGGATGCATTGGAGCTGGAGGAGACTTAAGAATCACCCTTTCCCTTCCCTTCATTTTCATCAGGGAAGCTGGACCCAGAGATACTCAGTTGTCGTGTGTGTGTGTGTGTGTGTGTGTGTGTGTGTGTGTGTGTCCCCGGAGACTCAGTGAGTTGGTGGAAAGGTCAGGATTTGAACTCAGTCTCTTCTAGGCTGTGGTTGAGAGTGATTTTTCCCCCCTCAAGTTCATAGAAATAGAAGTTGTATCTTTCTGCACAGGAGGTCTTGAGCTCTTAATGACAGGTGATCTAAGATGGACTGGCGTGTGTGTGGCAGAATGACTTATTAAGGTGCCTGTCTTCAAGCCTGATGATCTGAGGCTGACCCCAAGTCTCACGTGGTAGGAGAGAATAACCTCCTGAAAGTGTCCTCTGACCTCTGTGTACAGAATACACATGCTCCCTCCCTCCCATATGTATAAATAGATGTCATTTAAGAAATGATAGCGATGTAGCTGGGTGGTACCACAATGTTGAACAGCCTGGGTGAGGCCCTAGATTTAGTCTGCAGGACCCAAAGGAAAGGATAGCGACAACAAACGAGGGCTGGGTATGGCGGTGCACACCTCTACCAGCACTTGGGAGGCAGAGGCAGGAAGGTTCAGAGTTCAAGATTATCCTCAGACACATGAAGTTGGAGGCCAGCCCGGCATACATGAGGTCCTGCCTCAAACAAAAACCAAACAAACAAGTGGAAAAGCCTGAGAGTCCCAGAGTACAAGACCTATGCACCCGGAAGCCATTCAGCTCTGCCTGGGGCCAAACCCTCCCATTTCCTGCCATCTTCGAGTCATCTGCAATGTTCCCATCATGGTTTTATTGTCTGTCTTATTATATACATTGTAAATCATTATATTCATTTTGGTATCATGTAAACCAGGCTGGTCTTAACTTCTCTATGTCACCAAAGATGGCCTTAAACTTCTGGCTCTCCTGCCTTCATTTCTTGAGTGCTGGATTACAGGCGTGTATACCATGACTTGTTTCATTCAGTGTCTGCAATCCAACCTGGGCTTTGTGCAGGTTAAGCAAGCATTTTACCAACTGAGCTACACCCTCAGGCCCTGGGACCCTCAGTTCAATGTAGTATCTGACAGGAGCCGAACATTCAGTCACCCTCCAGCATGGCATCTCTTGTGAAGCCAACAAAGCTGTGGAGAAGAATGGGAGCAAGAAAACCCTGGGCTGCCCTAAGGCAGGGAAATGGAGCCATGCTACCCCCCTTTGGGGAGGTGCCTTTTCTTAGTCACATTCTTTGAAAAGAATAAGAGAAAAGCAGGTTCAAAAGAATCTGGGAAGAACTAGGATGAATCACTTGGAAATGATTTGAGACAGTCACTGAGAGCAGAAAACTCATTTGTTCATTTAGTCAACATTTACTGGGTGCCTGCTGATTCCAAGCTCTGCCCCGGGGCTGGACATTTAAAAACCTGAGTTAGGCAGGTCTGGTGTCTGCACTCCAGGAGCTTGTGGAAGGGATGGGAACCGAGGGATGAGGTGTGTAAATGAGTGCTTTACTGCTGCCTAATGAGTGCCTTAATGGAGATCTGAGCTCAGGGCAGAAGGAGCCCCTAGGAGCAACTCCGGAAATCAGTTGAAAACAGCGGGATCTAGTCTGTGCTGCCTGGAACTCCTGGAGTTCTGCCAGGCTGACCCTGGCTACTACCTTTGTCAATGTCAAAGGGATGCACGATTGAAAGTGTCTAAAGACGTGCAGTCCAGGATGGGGAGACTCTGCAAAGAAGCATTTGACGAATCGTGATGAATTATGAAGTCCTTGCCTGCAGCAATTGTGTTCATTTCATCAGTCTGAGCCATGCTTAGAAGGCAGTCAGTGAATAAGAAACAGTGTTGGATGAATGGAAACGCGAGAGGAAGGGAAGGAGGGATGGGGGAGGGAGGGAGGGACAAAAGACAGCTGCATGTGTCATCAGAATTGAAGATGGCTTGCAAGTTGAGACACAATCAGGCTGAAATTTTGTTTCTAGGTATAATGCCCACGTGAGTTCTGCAGCCCACAGATCCCTTGGCCCCAAGTCTTCACCTGGCACACGTGTGGCCCTAGCATCCTGTGAACTTCTGCAGCTTGCTGTCTGTGTAGTGGGAATCTGGTACAATAACTCTGCTTTCCCTCTGCTGTGAGGATTAAAAATTAATAAATGTGAAAAGATCAGCATAATGTCTCACTTACAGCCAGTGCTAAGGAAAATATTACCCATATAACTGTCAAGTTTGATTTAGGTGGGGGGAGTTTGCCAAATACTTCATGTGGAGGTTACATAGCTATTCCAACGAAAGATGATTTTTTTTTGTTTTGTTTTGTTTTTTTAACCATATAAAGGCTAATTTTGTAAGTTCCCTGTTTCTGTAGATGAAATGGTTATAGCTGGGTGTGGTGATATACACCTGTAATTCCAGCACTTAAGAGGCTGAGGCTGGAGGGGTATGTCTCAGTCCAGCTCAAAGTCAGTCTGGGCTTTATAGTAAGACACTGTCTCAAAACCAAGCCAGGCTGTGGTGGCACACTCCTGTAATCCCAGCAGAGGCAGGTGGATCTCTGTGAGTTCGAGGCCAGCTTGGTCTACAAGACAGCCAGAGCTTGTTTCACAGAGAAACCCTGTCTTGAAACAAAACAAAACTAAACACAAACAAAAAACAAAAACCCAAATCAACAATAACAGAAAAAAAAAGACAATGTTCTTCACCTTAACCTAGAGTAGGGCATTTGAGCACGTTAGGCCGGTGTTCTAACAACTAAGCTGTATCCCTAGACTTTGACAAGAATTTTTTGTTCTTTTTTTTTTAAATATTTTTAATGGTTTATTTAACTTTATTTTATGTGCATTGGTGTGAAGGTGTCATATCCTCCGGAACTGGATTTTCAGACAGTTGTGAGCTGCCATGTGGGTGCTGGGAATTGAACCCGGGTCCTCTGGAAGAGCAGTCAGTGCTCTTAACCCCTGAGCCATCTCTCCAGCCCGAATTTTTTGTTCTTTCGACTGTGCTCAAGCCCCAGAAATCTGGGGTAACTCACTCACAGTCCATATCTGGCAATAAGAATCCCTGCAGGAGGACCCATCCAGGTAGGAGTCTACCTCATCCCATCTCTCTATGAGTATGTCACCGGTACCATTTCTCCCACCCCACCCCACCTCCAGCCCCTGCACAGATAGGGTTTCTCTGTGTAGCACAGGCTGCCCTGGAACTCACTCTGTAGACCAGGCTGGCCTCGAACTCAAGAGATTCGCCTGCCTCTGTCTTCCAAGTGCTGGCATTAAAGGTGTGCGCCACCACCACCACCTAGCCTGATACCATTTCTCTGGGATGGCAAATTTGCAGACTGCCATGGTAGAACATTCCTTGGAATGGCCACCCTGTCAGGACACTGTCGGTGGAGTTGTAGATTGGTGGCAAAACTCATCTTCTCTCTCCACTGTTGTCCCTGCTTTCTCTCTCGGTTCAGTATGGCAGCCAAGAGCAAGACTGTGTGGGAGAAGTGTCAGCCAGGGTGATTTAAGATGACAGAAACAGGAGCTAAACCGCTCCTCCTCTGGGAAGGCAGTCTCTGGGATAGAAACTCGGTTTCCTAAGGATAGAGGTATAGCCTTCAAAAGGCTATAGCTAGGGGTCTTGGAGCTCAGCGTAGATTTACAAGGAAAGGAACTTGATGGCAAAGTGGGAGATAGGTTTTTAAGATCTTTTAAACCTAGCAGGGCAGTAGTGGTGCACGCCTTTAATCCCAGCACTCGAGAGGCAGAGGCAGGCGGATCAGGGCAGCCTGTGCTACACAGAGAAACCCTGTCTCCAAAAACTAAAGCAAAACGTTTAAATTTTTATTCTTTTGAGACATAGTCTTTCTAAATAACCCTGGCTGGCCTTGAACTCAATCTGTGACTTAGGTTAGCCTTAGAACTGACAGTGATCCTCCTGTCTCAGCCTCTCAAGGATTACAAGTGTGAGCCTGCACCTGGCCTCTTGACTTGAGATCTGGAGAAGAGAGCAAGGTTTCATAAGCTGGACTGGAAGCTGAGACTTTACTACTTGGCCCTTAGCCTTCTGACCCCATCCTCACCTGGCCCAGGATACCTGCCTTTCACCTGTGAGTGGTGGTGGTGGTGGTGGTGGTGGTGGGGCGGTAGTTTGAGAGCCGCAAAGAGTCACTGTGAACAATCACTACTTCAAGGATCAGCTAGGCTAGTCCCCCTGAGACTGGGCAGGCCTATAGGCAGGGACAGCACAGGAGCACAGGAGTGACAGTGTCAATTTCATGTTTCACCCTGCCTGAGCAGGGACAGGCTGAGCCTTGCTGGTTGCACCACAGCCCTGTAAGGGTGGGGGGATCCCCTCCCAGGGAGCGGCCAGCTCAGGCCCTAACAGGCCCAGTGGAGGCGGTGCTGTGTGGTGGGCTGCTTGCCACACTAGGCACACCCAGGGCTTGGGGCTGGGCAGGCTGGTTCCTTCTGCCCAGGAGAGTTGCAGCCTCAGCATCATGTTTGCAGGAGGCAGATGAACCCAAGGGAGCACAAGGAAGGGGCTTCTAAGATGCCATGCATTGTTGAGGCCATGAGGCAACCTTCACTAGAAAGGCAGTAACAGTTTGGGACATAGGGCATTCACTCTGTGCCAGGCTGCGGGTGGCTTTATGGGTGCTATCTCATCATGTTCCCTAATCATGCCATAAAGAACTGTAGTATTTCCACCACAGGAGAAGCAGCTGACAGCTAGAGAAACCATGGTCCTCTTAAGGCCCGCGCATAATGGGTCGTGATGAATTCTTCTCTACTTTATGCTCAACTGCTGAACTCCGCCACTTAGAGGGGTGTGTGGGGGTAGGGAGAGCAGCAAGGGGTTGTAGAGGGAAGCTGGTCTGGGGAAGAGGCTGTTTGATTACATTGGTTGCCAGACCCTTTTGGAAGCTGTCTGAGAGAGCTGAAGGCAGTGTTAGTGCTGATCCCGGGTGGATGCCCTCTGCTGTAGAGGGTGCTGCCTGTCCCAGGGAAGTGCCCAGCTCCCAGGACCTGGCAGCCATTGGACGATTTAAAAGCACACACGGACTGGGCTAGCTGCTGTGACTTTCTTATCCGAATATATCGCTGCTGCAGCTGAGTTGCTGCCGGGGCCCCTGGGGAGGAGATACAGCCTCGTGCCTAACCAGGGCAGGGTGGGGAACCGCAGCTGCAGGTTGGCATAAGAGGAGAGCTTGGGGCTACGAGGGGATGGTGGCAAGGAGCCAGGTCCTGGGGAGCTGGGCCACAGCCAGTTCACGTCTGAGAGACCTTGCTAGGCAGCCTGCCAGTCAGCACCCAGGGGTGGGGGAAGGAGCAGGGAGGAGCCTGAATGCTGCCCAAGGAGGGGTGGGTGGGACCTTTGGGTTCAAGCTCCACTGAGCTTGGCAGGAGGGCCCTCCCCCGCATGGACGCAAACAAAGCTACAAGTCTCGAGTAGAACTGAAAGAGCACAGAGCCCTGCTCCCCTGGGTGGGAGTCAGAGGGGGCAGGCCTGGCAAGAGCCCTTTGGTGTGTTTCATACATACCCAAGGACATCTTCCTGCCTGCACCTGGGCAGAGGCTGTACCAGAGGGTGAATGTTTGTGATAGGCTGACTTCGGGGAGCAGAGAAGCCAGGCCACGGGCAGATGTGTTTATTCGTTTTTTCTGTTTTCATCCTTCCCTTTTTTTCTTCTTGCTTCTCCTCGGTCTCTCTCTCTCTCCTATTGTTCTGTCAGTTTGTCCTCCCATTTGATTCTCCAGTCATGGTCCATTCCCCCACTCTCCCTCCACCTTTCCACCCCGTGTTAGCAGGCATAAAATATAAGAATAGAGCAGGGCATGGGGGCACACTCCCACCCCCAGCACTGGGAAGGTAGAGGCAGGAGGTGGAGGATACAAGGCCAGTGTGGGCTACAGAGCAAGTCTTAGGCCACCTTGGGCTATGTAAGTGAGACACTATCTAAAAGCAAAGAGCTTAAATATAGCAAAATACATAGATCTTAAGATCATAGAGCTCAGTACATTTTAACATGTGTACAAACTTGAAAATCCAACACCAGATCAAGAGACTGAATCTTGAATCATCTCTGAAGTTTCTTCACCTGCCTAGGAGGCATGTGCCCAACTGGACTCTGACATCCCTCACCACAAGGCAAGTCTGTCTTGGCAGCAACTGCTGCAGCTTCTCCCACCTCCTTTTGGTTTTCGAGACGGGGTTTCCCTTTGTAGCCCTGGCTGTCCTGAAACTTGCTCTGTAGACCAGGCTGACCTCAAACTCAGAGATCCTCCTGCCTCTGCCCCCCAGTGCTGGGATCAACGGCCGTGCGCCATCACCTCCTGGCTTTTCTGGCTTGCTTTATGGTATATTCTTATGAACATTTGACCTTTGCATTGGTGAGTGTGTGTGTGTGTGTGTGTGTGTGTGGCATGGGGGTGGGGGACAGATAGACAGGCAGGATGACAGGAAGAATGAAGGTGGACGGAGGGCCAGACTTAACAACTTGGGGATGACTTCATCTTGCAGGCTGGAGCATGGAGGAAGCATTGTTTTTTTTTTCTTGCTCTGTTTTTTGGTACTCTCTTTCCAAGCTGCCCCCCTGAGTTCTTTGTAAACACTGATGCCTGGCTAAAAAACACTTGCCTACATCCAAGAGTGGCAGAGAGGAGCAGGAGACACATTGTTGGCTTGGGAACCACTCTTTAGGCTACAGGAAGTTAATTCAAAGGCAGTTTTTTCTCTGTCAGTCACCCTTCTCTTCTTTCCGGTCTGGGAGAGCACACTAACGGAAGACAGCGGAGCCCACCAGGAGCAAGGTGCCACGTACATGGATTGGAGGGTGCTTCCCCAGGCCAAGAGTTGGGGACCCTCATGTAGACAGCGCTGCATGGTTCTTACCGGAGTGCCTTGCTAGGCGTGGGGGGAGGGGTCAGAAGACAGAAAACCTGTCACTGTTCTCTAGGGGCTTGCTGCCCAGTTGGCATAAGACATACTTTCAAAGCATGTGAGCAGGATATAATTAACAGCCACGAGAGGCCGCATCAGCCCCTGCCTCCTCAGGGATGAGTACAGCCATCAGACAAGCCCTTTGTTGCCAAGACACAAGAGCAGACCAATCCCCTACAGTTTTAGGAGCTACTGATGCCCGGATTCAGGCTCTCAATAAATGCTAATTGAGGAGGTAGCCATCGATCAGGCACTGCTCTGGATTGGGGTGGGAAGCAGAAGGAAGTGCTGTAGTTAGCAAACATCGATTTTTGACGAGGGTTTGGTGTGCATGTATGTGCGTGTGCAAGGGTGTGTGTGTGCAAATATGAGATTCACATGCATGTGTGTATTTGTATGTGTGTATGGAGGCCAGAGGACAACTTTGTAAGTTACTTCTCAGGAACCAAGTAAGAGAACAGGGTCTCTTACTTGGCCTGGAACTTGCCAAGTAAGTTAGGCTGGCCAACAGTGAGCCTCAGGATCTGCATGCTTCTGCCTCAGCAGTGTTGGGATTACCAGTGTATTTTTGCCTTCTCTCTCTCTCTCTCTCTCCTTCTCTCTCTCTGTTTTTACATAGTTCTGAGATCAAACTCAGATCTTCATGCTTACATCACAAGCATTTTATTTATTTTATGTGCATTGGTGTTTTGCCTGAATGTATGTCAGTGTGAGGGTGTCAGAAGCCCTTGGTACTTGAGTTACAGACAGTTGTGAGCTGTCTCATGTGGGTGCTGGGAACTGAACTCTGGGTCCTCTGGGAGAGCAGCTAGTGTTTCTAACCACAGAGCCATCTCTTTAGCCCTGCATGACAAGCATTTTATCTACTTAACTATCTCCTCAGCCCTAGTCAAGTTTTTTTAGAAATTTTTTTCTGTATTATTATTATGGGTATGGTGAAAAATGTGGGTAGAGCTATGTAGTGAGGCAGGCATAGAGTCAATTGCTCAGTCTACAAAGAGCACTCGGGAGGCAGAGACTGGCGGATCTCTGTGAGTTTGAGGTCAGCCTGGTCTGCAGAGCAAATTCCAGGGCAGGCTCCAAAGCTGCAGAGAAACCCTGACTAGAAAAACAAATAAGAATATTGGTCACTCAACCCTCGTGGAAGTTTCTTCTGGCATGCCACTGGACACTGTTTTGACATGTCTTATTTTTTCCCCTAAATGAAGAACTAAAAGATTAGTACAAGACATTCATGCATATTTACATAGTTTGACCAAATTATGGCAGCTATGCTCATACCTCGACACACACACACACACACACACACACACATGCACAAACGAGTTTTTGCTGGGTGCTTGAAAGGTAGTTTCTGACGTCACCGAGCATCACCTCTGAAAATGACAAATTGAGCCCCAAATCTAGGACTTTATCATAACCAAGAAATACCATGCTCTTATGTAAGAGAATGAACATTAAAATAGTTATTAAATGTATGTTTTCAATGTAGCACAGGACTTCAAAATTATTAATATAAAATGCATATTAAAGATGTCCTTGTTTCTCCAACACTTTTTTCCCCTCTAAAATGCAATCAAGGTTCACATATCTTTTGTCTTTTAACTGTAAGCCTTCCCTATTTTAACTATTTTTTTAAATTTTTTTCACCTTCACCAGAATGACCTTTTTGATGAGCCCAGGCTAGTCATTGTCGAATGCTTTTCATGCTGGTTGTATCTGCTTTCCTCCTCATTGTTAGATGTGGGTTAAACCCCTTTGGACTGAGAATGGATCTCTCGTGGCACTGGATGGGGATGGGAGGGGACAATTACGTCACATTCCTATGGAAGATGATGTTTCTGCCCCCGTGGCTAAGATGGTGACCACCATCTCTTTGGCAGAGACACATTTTCCTTTGGACTATAAGTCATCCATGGGACAGGCTCTCAGACATTGTCTCCTCTTTACATTGTCTTTACACCCAGCCATGATCTTTGCTCAATTTGCCGATCTTCCATTTCTACGCTGTCCAGCTGGCACTTTTCCATAAAGAAGTTTCCTTCTCTTCCCTTCTCTTTCCCTTTCTCTCTGAGTCACACTCCGGACTAATGGGTTGTATTTTAATTTGATGCATTAGAAGCCATTACTTGTTATGCCATTTGATAACCAAAGTGGTCATCCAGCTGGCTCCTATCAAAGTGGTCGTCAAACTGTCTCCTGAATCCTTAAGCATAGCCTCATTGATTGTCGATTTCTTTCCTTTCAGACCGACAAAATGTCCTTTCTGCCTTGTGCTTTCTCTCTCACCCTCCAAGGAGCTCGCCTTCCTTTTCTGAGGGAGTGCTGTGCAGAAACCAAGATCTGGAGGCTAAGTCTGCACACCCATTATTTTTATCAGCGACTTGATTAAAGGTCAATGGAATACTTAGCCAAATTACGATGACTCAAAACTTGGAAGATGATATGAATATGATAATGGGATGATAGTAGAATCGATATTCAAAATGACCCGTGGGATGAAATTGGGGCCAGAACCAACAGATTTAAGAGTGATAATTTTGAAGTCTTGTGTTCAGTTGAAAAAGTTTACTGCATAATTTCAGGTTTGGAGCACTCTTCACTAGGCAGGAACTGGTATGGAGGATTGTTCCAGGTTGTTAGTTAATACGAGTGAGTAGTAGTCTGTGACTCCTGTTCCGTTCATTCACTCGGTCATTCAACCAATATTTATTGAAGGCCCGCCTTCCATGCATGTACATAGGCATTGTTCCAGGTGCTCGGGAGGTTTTGAGCTGAAGAAAGCTGTGCCTAACTTCTTTCATTTATTTATTTATTTATTTATTTATTTATTTATTTATTTAAGGTATTCCTTTTTTGTCTTGTTTTTTTTTGAGACAGAGCCTCATGTAGCACTCACTGGTTGGCATCCAACTTGTTTTGTATTTCAGGTTGCCCTCAAATTCCTGGTCCTCCTGCTCCACCTGCCAAGTGCTAGACTTTAAGGCATGTACCACTATTTCCAGCTGACTTCAAAAAATTATTTTTAAGCCAGGCCTGTGGCCCATACCTTTAAATCCAGCACTTGGGAGGCAGGGGCAGGTGCATCCCCATGTTTTATAGAGTCTGTTCCAGGACAGCCAGGGCTACATAGAGAAACCCTGTCTCAAAAAAAAAAAAAAAAGTTTTTACATGTATCTGTTTTGTGTGTCTCAGTCACACAGGTCAGAGGACACAGCTTGCGGGTGTGCATCCTCTCCTTCTACCGTGTGGATTCTGGGATCGAATTTAGGCCATCAAGTTTGGCAGCAAGTGTCTGCCCACTGAACCGTGTCACTGATCTATAGTCCCTTGACTTTCATTTTTAAGGCCTCTGGCTACCATGTAGAGAAGAGATTGTAGGAGCAAGGAAAGAAGCAGTTAGAGGACTCTTAGTGTAGCCAGGAGAGCAAAAATACCCCGGGGTGGGATGTAGGGAAGCAGTAAATTTCAGATTTTGGGTTTGCTAGTGTGTTTGGACATGAGGAGTAAGAGATATGACATGAAACTATAAAAGGATCTCAGGGTGTGGCGATGGAAGAGAAATAGTGGGACATTAAGAAGTCTGGTTGTAAGAAAGGAGACTTGGGACCACCAAGCACTTGTCTACCCTGACTGCTGTTTGTGGGAGGGGATGGGAAAGCCTGGGGTGGGGATGGGAGGACAAAGATGTTGCTTTGAGACTGCTGATATTGTCAGCAGGTGCAGTCAACCCAATTCTGGGTGAAACGGTCTCATTGCCAGAAGAACAATGAACACAGATTTTCAAGTTTTTAATTCTATCCATGCACCCAGAAAAGGCTGGGACGGGTTCCCCAAATCTTGCTCTCTCTGTTGATTTCCCTTCCCATCCCCCACCGCCTTGTTTCCCTTTCTCCCTGTCCACTGAAGATTCACCAAATTGACCTCAGGTCTGGGTACCTGCTGGTCAATACCTCTGGTGTCTTACTCCATCCTTAGGAAATCCTTTCCTATGCTCAGCCACGTGCTGGTTGGGGGGAAGGTCTAGTCTCCTTGGCTAGACCTTCATGCAGTCCATGAAATCCTATTATCCCACTTGAACTAATTCTGCGCCGCCCCGGGCTTCGTGTGGACAGAATTCTAAGCATGGACAACCCAGCAGAATATCTAGATTCTAGACCACGCATAGACCTCCTGCAGAAGAGACTGGAAAGCCACCAGTCCCAGTGTATGCACAGATCCTGGAGCAAGGGGGTGGGGATGGGTAGGCGGGGAGTGGAGTAGGGTCCCCGGGAGCCGGAAAGAGGGCGGGTCTGAGTGGCTCCGCGAGACCTTGCGCGCCCCTCATCCCCGAGCTTCGGGTCCCCAGGCTCTGCCCCGCCCTGTGTGCCCCAAGCCGGGTGAACCGATCCGGCGCCCCTTGTACTCCAGGGCCCAGGAAGGAGGAAGGGGGAAGAGCTGGGTGAGAACCAGCCAGGAGGCCGGCCTACCCTCTGACTTCCTGCTCCGCGCCCTCCTCCCTGCGGCGGGGCGCAGGACTCCCACTTGGCAGCACTCTAGGCAGAGGAGCTTGCGGTGCGGCCGCCCACGTGACCGTCTTCTCTGCTGCCCCCCAGGTCTGGAGGCGAGGCGGAGGAAGGACTCTAGGGGACGAGCGGGGCGGGGCTGCAGCCCGCGACTCCAGTTAAGCAACCTGAGCCGGAGCCGAAGGACGCCGCTGGCTGCTGCTGTGCTCCGAGTTCCGCGCGCCGTGATGGGCCGGGCGAGCTGCTCCGCCGCCCTGCTGCGCGCGCTGCTGGTGCTACTGGTGCTGCTGCCGCTGCTGCGGACAACGCGGGCGCTCGGCCCCCGGATCAGTGTGCCGCTGGGTGAGTGCTGTGGGGCGCAGTCGCGGGAGGGGTGCGCGGGTGGCCTCGACAAAGGAGCGGTTGAAGTCCAGTAAGACCCCTTCTCTTTTCAAAATGCTGTGGTCAAAGCGAAAGGAAGGGAAGCTAGGGAGCTGAGAGCCCCTTTCTTCCATTTTCTATGGACCTGGAGAGGGCCACTCTCTCTCACCGTTGCTGCTGCTGGTTTCCTAGGAGGGGGTACACTCAGGTGCTGGCCGTCCTGCCTACTCATGTACTTGTCTTTGATGCTGACCAGAGCCAACCAGGGAGCCATCCATGGCACGGGGCTGAGAGGGCTACTGCTGGCCTCTCTCTAAACTTCTCAGGCAGAAGCCTGGAGTCTGGAGCGGGACGGGTGGGCGCCAGGTCTTTCCTCCCTGCCATTTCTGACTGACCAACCTGGAGAGCACCCTCCACCACACACACACACCTGGACTTGGAAACTGACATTCCGAAGACCCTGCAGGACCCTAACTAAAGGGACCTGAGAGTATCTGAGAGTATCATCCTGGTTGACCGGATTCCTTTCCTGTCGCTTTTTATCTGTCTCTGTGACTGCCTGTGTTTCCACCCACTCTTTCTTTATTCCCCTTAGTCTGATTGTTCCTGACCCTTCTCCTGGGGCCCTCAAGTTTTGGAAATTTAGAGACTTGGGTCTTTTTTGTTTTGTTTTTGTTTTTTCGAGACTTTGACACAGGGTTTCTCTGCATAGCCCTGGCTGTCCTGGAACTCACTCTGTAGACCAGGCTGGCCTCGAACTAACAGAGATCCACCTGCCTCTGCCACCACCTCCTGGCTGGACTTGGGTCTTAAGCCCATCAAATAACTCCTATTCCCTGTACTCTAGTTTCCTCCTCTGCAAAGGTGGCTCAGGTGACCTTGCAAAGCCATCTTGGGAAATTAATGAAAGTTGGTGCATTGTGGCATCAGGCACATAGGCGCCAACAGATGCTATTTTGGCCAGACCCCTCTAACTTGCGTGCAGTCACGTATGTGTTAGGACAGAATGTGCATAAATTAGAGGTTACACACTAAAACTCCACCAGACTTCCTTCTCTTTATTGCATCCCCACCCCTGAAAGCATCCCATTTGCAAAAGCGCAGAACCAGCTCTTCAATTATAAGGCCCCTAGCAGGATCTGAATCTCTTATCGGAAACATTACTGGTGCTCCAAGTTCAAATTCTGCCTTGGCCATTTAGTTACCATGTGACCCTGAGTAAACAGTTTCTCTGCCTTGATTTCCTCATCTGTAAAATAGGGATATTAGCACCTTGCTCAAGGCTCAACCCATTACTTGTTGCAAAGTCCTTAGGACAGGGCTTGGTACAGAAACCTCTCTGCTGGTGTTTGCTGTCATTCTTGTTATGCTAAACTTGGACCACTCCTGCTTGGAGCTGGGTGGTTCTCTGCGGGGTGGAGATGGTTCTAGAGTCTTAGTTCCACTGCAGCCCCTTGGGAGTTCTGTTCTTGGGGCGAGGAAGGACTGAAATCGGAATCAAGGATCGCTGCTCTGCTACTTTTAAATATTTAGCTTGTATGTGGGTGTGCGTGCACACGCAACACGTGGAGGTCAACCAGGTCAGAGGGCAACTGGCAAAGTTCTCCTGTGGCCATGTGGGTCATCAGGCTTGGTGGTGAATTCCTTTTCCAGATGAACTATCTTCCTATACCCCTCGATGCTTTTTTCCCTTCTAGCTAGGCATAGAACCCATCTTGAATTAGTCAAGTTACCTCTGAGCCATACCCATTGCTGCTTCTGTCCTTCTGTGTTTCCCTAGACCAAGGGTTCTCAACCTTCCTAATGCTGCGACACTTTAATACAATTCCTCCTGGTGACCCCCAACCATAAAATTATTTTCATTGCCTTGTCACAACTGTAATTTTGCTACTGTTATAAATCATAATATCTGCATTTTCTGATGGTCTTAGGTGACCCCTGTGAAAGGGTCTTTCAACCCCCAAAGGGGTAAAGAGCCACATATTGAGAACCATTGCCCCAGACCCTTAGACCCTCTCAGCTTTAGGAAAAAAAATGCAGGGCCTACAAGGTGGGGGTAGATGCCATGGGAGGGCAGGACTAGCTCTTAGGGCCGCACCAAACACAGCAGGTCGTATGTCTCAGGGAGTGGTGGGGAGACCTGAAAAAGGAATAAAGAGGCCCTTGGTTAGCTCCACAGTTCCAGGACCTGGTCAGCTTCCGCAATTTTTTGGGCTGCCACAGGTGGGCAATGGGTGTCTTGTGCACTGTACAGAGATCCAGCTGAGGGGTTGAAAGGGTCTTCAGGCCAAGAACTGTGTTTTGGGGGCTATTTCTGCCAGGTTAGTGGGGCCATTTCTAATCCTCACTACGACCTGCGGTGTTTCAGCAATGGCCAGCCTCCTGAACACTGGGTGTTCCTCCACGTTTGACTGAGCTACCATGTTACCACAGCGCTCCTCCTTCCTGGGCCTCCACTGTACCTTTCATCCCTGCTTCCACTCCCTCTCCTCCCATGTACAGGCAGGTTCTGTGGCTAGAGTCCCAAACGGGGAATGCCCTGGTGACTGAACAGGCTCACCCTTTGAGTCTGGCCTGAGACAGTTTCCTGTCTCATCCCTGGGGGCTCGTTAGATGTTCCTGGCAGTGTGCCCATTCTTGGCAGGCTCGTGGTGACCATGGGGTGCCTGGCCTAGAGCCCTTCAGCCTTCTGAGACAGACTTCCCAGGGACTGTACAGAATGGAGACCATACCCCTTTTCCCGCCACCTGAACTGAATTCACACCCAAGCTCTCCTCCATTCCCCCACCCCCACCCCAAGGATCTGATGTTTAGGGATAGTGGGCTCTGTCTGTGATCAAAAAGTCCCAGAAACCAGCTGGGAGTCTGTGAAAGCTGCACTTGTGAGAAGAGCATGAAATTGAGGTTCTTTTGCCCTGCAAACTTCAGGGCCATAATGTGGGACAAGAGCAGGAGTTAGGCCTTGCATCCTGGCCCATTTGAAGAAACAAAACAAAACTTCTGCCATGGCCTGAAGTCAGGCAGAGTCCCTTTATTTGGGCAAAGTAAAAGAGCTATTAATGTCCCCCAGCCCCAGAAGCATCCCGCTAAAAAGCGCTGGAAACAGTGTATGAACCAGATTGGAATTAAATCTGTAGGCCTGCAAAATGCAGTCAACAAAACCCCATTGAATGCAGAGAACAAGGCCCTTGGCACGAACCAGCTGCTCGTCCTCCTGGAGCAGCAATTCAGAGTCAAGGCTGCCTGAGTGGCCCCTGTGCTGGCCCGCTGCTTTGGTTGCCTCTTGTCTGCTTATTGACCTCCCTCCTTGATGTGACCTCAGCTCAGCATGAGACTCTGAAGTTCTATCCCAGAGGCTGGTCTGTCCGGCAGTCTTCAAAGGCCCTAAGGATGGGTGCTGAGAGCCGGGCTGGGAAAACTGGCTACTACCCTTGTCAAGGACACATCATAGGGCAAGCTACAGCCTTCTTAAGCCTGTATCTCTATCCACATGACAGGAAGAATAGCGGGGCCCATCTCCCAGACTCCAGAGAGGATTATTGAAATTATGTATGTAAAGTGCTTGGCACGGGTCCTGACACGCGCAGCCTGCCCAGTGGAAGGTAGCAGCTTCTGTTGCATGCTACTTTGCTCAAACCTCCTACCAGCCTCACTCTGGGAGGTGCATGCTGAGCACAGGCAGTGTCCTGGACTCTGGGAGATGCCAGCACAGCTAAACCCTGCATCTGCCATGGGAGCTGAGTAGCATGGCCCTGCTCTGCCTTGTGGAGGAGCTGAAGCAAGGGCCCCAAGGTTGATGGGAGGTTATTCCCATGGAGACCTGCTTAGGTTTGTCCACTTTTGAAAAGCTCCTGGTTCTGTTCTTTTAAAATGTCTTCTGTGTCTCAAGAATCTTCTCTGCTTGAGACTGAATTTCCCCTCGTGATCCTCCAGGCCTGTCCTTCTGCGTTGTGGTCTGTGAAGGCCCATTCAGTTGGTGGTGTGTGTGCCCAGAACACTAGGCTTGCAGAGTGTGGGAGGAGCCCCTTGATGTTCTGTATAACACAGTCATCATCTGATGATGGGGCCTGTTTGAAAGGCTCTGAAAGGTCATGTCACCATTCCTACCTTCCCGTTACCCTTTCTTAGAGCCCATGGCCTCATCTCATCTCCATGGCTACTTAGGCTGGGTCAGGGCTCAGAAGCCTTAGGTTGAGCTCTCCCTGCTTCCTAGGAGAGAGAGGATCAGCAGAACTAATCCTGTGGTGTAGTTGGATTTTTCTTTGGGCTACCAGCTCACGAATAATGACATGGAGACTTATTATTAATTATGAAAGCTTGACCTCAGCTTAGGCATGTCCCACTAGCTCTCATAACTTAAATTAACCCATTTATTTTAGTCTGTGTTCTGTTGCATGGCTCATTACCTCATCTTTCTGTACTGCTCATGCGGATTCCTCTGCTTCTGACTGGTGACTCCGCCTTCTCCTTCCCAGAATTCTCTCTGCCTGGAAGTCCCGCCTATACCTCCTGCCTAGCTATTGGCCATTCAACTTTTTATTACACCAATCACAGCAATACATTTTTTGCACAGTGTACAAATATCCTACAAAACAGTGGCTCAGGCCTGCCTTCTCTCAAATAAGCATCCTAGAAAGCATTGTCTCTTAAGACTGCATTGTACAGATGGGCAGTAGTGGTGCCTTTAATCCCAGCACTCGGGAGGCAGAGGCAGGTGGATCTCCATGAGTTTGACTCCAGCCTGGTCTACAAGAGGTAGTTCCAGGACAGCTAGGACTGTTAAACAGAGAAACCCTGTCTCTAACAAACCAGGAAAAAAAAATTGCATTATATAGCCACTTGTCCCCAGTTATCCCTCGCTGCTCTTCTTTATCTTCTGGCCTCCCAGAAGATAAAGGTTTGTCCTATCGGGGACAGCGTCTTGACAAGGGACCTCTCTTCTGAAGATCACATGCCTCTCACTTGCTCATTTGCCCTCTAGGATCTCCCTGGTTTGTGCGTGCCACAGGGCTGCCTCCAGCCCTCCAGGGTCATAGCTGATGTTCCAGTCTTGGGAATCTAGAAGGATAGGTAGTGAAGGGGACGGGTGTAGCTGAGGATCACGGAGGGGAGTGATTTATCCTCATCAGGTTTTCCCTCCCAAACCTGTGGTTCTGCTTTTTCTTGGGCCCATCTGGAAGTCTTTCCTCAAGCCTGGAAGGCTAGCAGAGACGCTTTGGGGAGGGGCTTCTGATAGATGGGAGGTAGAACCCTCATTCCTCATTCCTCCTTCTTTTTCTTCCTTTTTTTTTTTGGTTTTTCTTCAAGACAGGGTTTCTCTGTAGCTTTGAGGCCTGTCCTGGAACTCGCTCTTGTAGACCAGGCTGGCCTCGAACTCAGAGAGACCTGGCTGCTCTACCTCCCGAGTTCTGGGATTAAAGGTGTGTGCCACCACCGCCCAGCCTAGGGAATGTTTTTTGTCCATTGCTAGAGTGGAACCCAGGAAGACAGGGCCTTGTGGCTGCTAAGGAAACCCTCTGCCATTTCACTGCACGCCAGCCCTGGCCTCATCTTCCTCATCCTCTGTGAGAGGCTACCTACTCACAGAAGAGGAGGAACACCATCTGCACGCAGTACCCACGGGGCTAGGCTCACTTGTGCCCGTGTTGTATTGTTTCACGCAGTGTATAAAAGAATGCTGAACCCCAGCGGAGCCACCTCATCCTGACAGGGTCATGCCTCACTAAAGACAAGAGACTGTGCCTGGGTCAGTTTCTTCACTGACTCAGGAGCCTCATTCTTTCCTAGAGACCAGCTGCCTCTCGCTTCACCTGCCAGTCACACAAAAGCGGCCGAGTGGTCCAGCTCAGCTCTGCCGTAATTGATCAGCTCTGCGATTCTGTCTGGTAAAGAAGTCTGATGAGGTCACTCCTCAACAGAGCAAGGGAGCCAGCTGAGGCCTCTGAGGGCACTGTCAAATTAGATAGCAGTGGTCTTGGCTGGGAAAACAGGGCACATATATCAGAGGTTTGCACACTAGGTAGGGGTGGTGGGCAAAGCCAGTCTGAGGTTATATTTTGCTTGGCTTCCAAGTGACTTAGAAATTTTTAATTAGTGATGGATATTTAAAACTTAGGAAATGTTACATAAAAATCCAGATTTCCGGCTGAAGGGGAGTCTGACAAGGCAGTGCCCCCTTTCCATTCAACAGTAAGCATCTGGGCCTCAGCAGCCACCTCCTCTTTCAAGGGCCCCCTGCCTCCAGATGGTTACGCTCCTACCAATTCTGTCTCCCTTGCCTGGCACCATGGTGCCAGATGTTGTGCACAGAAAGGCTGTCTGGTGTGTGAAAAGGTAAGAGGAAGGGAGGGGAGGACAGTAGGCAGGAAGGGGTGCTGTATGCTTCATCCATCCTCTTAGTCATCAAAGTCCTCCTGTGGGCCTTCCACGAAGGAGGAGGGTGACCTGTCCCCAGGCAGTTCCACAGTGATTGGTATGAAGTCAGGATGCACGGGAACGGGAATTTTAGGACTTCCTGCCCATCCCCCACATCTCTGTGGCCCGTTTCCTATTTCCTGCAGCATTTTTAGCTGCCACATGTCTCTTTGTGGTCTTTGGGATGCTGACTGACCAAGCTGCCCATGTGTGGAGAGGTCAGACACAGTGAGGAGCAGGAGCCTTTAGTACTTCCGTGCTGTCTATCTAGGGCTTCTCTCTGGACTATTGCACCTCAAAACAAGGAACTCTGACCTGCGTTCAATCAGCAAACATTTGTGACACACCTCCTTGGAGGTCACCTGATTGGGTGATATATGAAAAAGATTTGCTCTTGATCCTGAAAGTGCTCTTCTGTGTGGTGAGAGAAACAGACCCAGACACCTTGTTATAAAACAGTGTTGCTTGAGCCTGTGACAGGTGTGACTAGTACGGCAAGCCCTTGTCTGGCTGGAGATTCAGGCAGGCCATAGAAGGGCTGATAAATCCAGTTTAGTTAGAGAGAACTGTATCGCAGAGCTGCCTGTGATCACAGCACCCTTGAACTGCACTGGGCATCACTCACGACATGGGTCTTGGGCGATGTTCACCAAGGTGGTGACAGTTCTTGGAGAGCCTCCCGCTGTGCTCCTGGGAGGCTACAGTAACCTGGGTAGGAGCAGGTAATGTCCTGGTTCAGGCCTGCGGTGGTCGGGTAGTGAGGTGGATCTGAGAGTACAGGGGGGACATTGACAGAATTTGATGGTAGGTGGCTGTGCTGGCTGAGGGAAGGCAGAGTGGACACAGCGAAGCTGGACAATAGTAAGGCAGCAGAGCTCAAGGCACAGAGTGAGAGGCATGAGGGGGCCCAGGAGGGTGCCCTTGGAATAAGTCATTGTTTGTGCTTGTGAGGACACCAGAGTCTGTATCACTGAAGTGGTAGGTGCGGACACATGACCCTTCACAGAGTGAGGAAAGAGAGAAAATCCTCGACAGGCCAAAGAGCAGGGCCACCAGCACAGGCGTGTATCTCGCCTCTTCCACATCCTCCACAGGTGAATCCCACCCGTGGCCTCCTGGAGGGGCTGTGGGACTGACTCTACAGGGGCCAGGATGTGTGCAGAAGGCATGGATGACCCTTGAGAGCCTTTGGGGCCCAACACTTGAAGACAAGCATGCAGTGGGGTCTAGGGTACCAGTGAGACACTTCCTGGGCCATGAGGGATCTTCCACCAAGTGTTGGGCTGGATGAGGCCAGTTCCCTGGAAGAGGGGGTGGGAGGCAAAGGTGAAAGTGCGGGGCAGAGCTCTCGTAGGGAGTTTGCCCTTGTTTTGAGACAAAAAAGTGGCTTCTGAAAGGGACAGTCTGTGTCTGAGGAAGCCAGAAGTCCAGGTCACTCATGCTTAGTGGCTCCTGTTTCTTCAGAACACTTAGAGGCATCTGTGAGGAAGAGGGTGGGTAGGAGGGAGAGGCCACAGGAGAGGGAGAGTTATAGTGGCCAGCCACTGAGCAGGGGCACATGGGAGCTGACCGTGGTCCTGGGTGGCCCTTAGGGGGGCAAGCAGAGGTCAGGCCCTGAAGGTGTTGGAACAGCCTGTGTTGATGAGGTTACAGGTCCCATGGCTTTGGGGTTCTAACAGGGGTTGGCCAGCTCACCATAGGGACAATTGGGAGAGAGGTGGTCTAGAGTAAACCCACCCCTCAAGCACAAATGCTTGCTCATGCTCTCTCTCGTGTATTATTATTATTTATTATTATCATTACTGGTTTTGTTTTTGAATCAGGGTCTTGCTGTATAACTAAGACTTTCCTTGAACTTGCAGTAAGTTCTTCCTCAGTCTCCCAAATGCTATAAATGCTTTATTTTTTGTGGGGCGAGAAGGTAGATTGAGACAAAGTCTTGTGTAGTCCAGGCTGGGTCCAAATTTGCTTTAGAGCTGAGGATGACCTCGGACTTCTGAGCCTTTATACTTCTACCTCTCAAGTACTTGGATTACTGACCGCCATACCTAGCCAATAAATGGACTCTTGACCACTTCAGCCCAGGGCAGACTTTGGCACATAGTCCTCCAGTCCTCCACAGTGGGTCTGACCCTCTCTTGTGAACTCTGCCCTGGCCTTAGCCCATTGATGTCGACCTTGGTCCCATGCTTACCTAGCCTGAGGACTAGGTGGCTGCTTCCTGCCTAGTACTGGGTGGTGTGGAAGGAGGAAGTACATCCAGGCCAGTTTGCTGCTGACTGTAGCAAGTGGGTTCAAGGTTCTGGTGACTTGGCATGGCGTTCTTGAGACATAGGCACTCAGGAGGACTTTCATAACCCTGCAGACGGCTGCTTCCTTGCTCTGACTCTACAGGGAGGCTGGTGTTTCTGGCCACAGCCTGCTGGGACCTGTGGAGGGCAAAAAGTTAGAGCTAGGTCAGCATCTCCCTGTGGTGGCTCAGGAGCCACAGAGCAGAGAAAAGTGGGGTGGTACTCTGAGTCAGCCCTGCCCAGGGTGGGGATAAGCCATATTCCTGTCTTAACCCAGAAAGCTCCAAGCCTCTGACTGACTCACAGGGAAGGGGAGAGTCTTGGTGAGGCTAGGGACTGAGTAGTTCCCACATCACTTCCTGCTAGAATGGGGTGTGTGACCCTGAAGGTGGCAGCCCTGGAATAACCCCATCCTGTCTTTTTGAAGGATGGAGCATCCTTGGGGAGGATAGGTTTTTGGGCAGCTACTGGCTCAAGTTGCCCAGGGCCTATGAAGAAGTTCTGTCCTGATTGGGACAGCAGCCAGAGCCTCTAGTTAAGGGATGTAACCCAGGCTGCGAGACAGGGAGGGTATGTGGACCATACTCACAGCCAGGAGACCAGATGGGACATGTTTTTTGACACAAGAGGCACAACCACACACATACGTGCGCATACACACACACACACACACACACACACACACACACACACACTCACACACACTCTTCCAGTCACCTCTGCACAGAGTACCAGGAACTCAAGCACAAGCCTGGACAAGCCCCAGAGCTCCGTGCACATAGGCACACAGACACACAGACATGGGCAGGCTCGGGCAGAGCCTTCTGTACAGACGTCCACATAGCCACTCTGTCACTCTGGAGGTGGCACCAGACGGGTGGGAGATTGGGCAGGCACAGCACTTGTGACTTGTAACACACATCCCCTTTCTGACCATGAGACCCTTGTGGGTCCCGCTCAGGCTCAGGTGGAGTGGGCCAGCACTGTAACCTCACAGGAGGGAGGCCACACACCCCTGTCCTGCTCTCTGTGGCTTGCTGGGCTGGATTTTCCTGCAGGGCTTTTGGATTTTGTTTTTGAGCCACTCGAGTGTTGATCGTGTGCCAGGCACCATGCCAGCACAGGGAAAACGTGTGCAGAGTTGTTTTGAGTAAAGCGCTCAGTAAGTGTGGGTTATTATGGACATTATTATTTACATACGTAATCTCGTTTCTTCTCATAACAACTCTGTGAGGCAGAGGGCAATTATTGTTCCCATTTTGCAGATAAGGAAAGTGGGGCTCGGAAAGGTTAAGTGGCTTGCCTTCTGAGCAGTAGAGGCTGGATTGGAACCTGGTCTCTGATGCCAGTATATGCTCTCAATCTGTCCTGTGGGATAACCAGTGGGGAAGACCTAATGAAGTCTGTCCACAGGAGTGGAAGGATCACTGGCAGCCGGGCTCATCAGCACAGCATGGCTCTTGAGTTTGAGACACAGGGTGGAAGGGAGGAGAGAGGAGGGCAAGCAGGAGGGCCATCCCCACGTGAGAAAGAGGGCTGTGAAGGCCCTGTGCTCGCTTCAAGGCTTGTGCCACTTTCCATCCTGTGGTCACTTTGTTCCGTGTGTTTCCAGAAACGTGAGGGGTCGTGGACCGCTGGCACACAGGCTTCCCTCCAACCTGGCTTGCCTTTGTCTGAGGGACCCTGGGCAGCTTGCCATCCACCCCGGCTAAAGTGGAGGGGGTGCTGAGCTGCCACCTGGAGCTTGTGCTTATCTCGGACTCTTGGCATTTCTGTGTCTGGACAGAATCCAAGGGTGGCTTCCCACTTAGAGCTGTAGGTCCCACCCAGGTGGAAATGCCCTCCGGTGCAGGCAGATAAGCCTTGGCAAGCCAGAGGCAGCCTGTGCTTTCAGAAAACCTTGAGGGGTGCAGGAGATAAAGAAGGGGTGCAGGAGCTGTGTGCTTTGATCTCACTGAGCCGCGTGGGGCTCCTGTGAGCTGCACTTTCTGTGTTATCCGAGTTATACACATGAGAAACCACAGCGGAGTGAGCGGCTGTCATCGGGAAGGGCCTACTTGGTGCATCTCAGAGTGTTGTCCTCCAGCCTCCTCCTCCCGAGTCACCTGGAGCAGACCAGCAGTTTCAGAATCTCTGGGGAAGGCCTGGAGTCCAGATGTTTCCGGGGGTTGGGAGGTGGTGGATCTTTCTCTGGCCTTCCAGTGTGAAGAGCTGAGGGTTGGGAGTCTTGGGTGCTAAGGAGTTAAGAATTGGAGAAGAGGCTCCTGGTAGTTTAAAGAGGGCATCTTTGGGCTGTGACTGCCTCTGGTGCCGGTGGCAGAGTTCAAGCTCTGATCTTAAACAGGACCTTTCTTCATGAAGTCTAGTGCAGCCCTGTGTGTCTACCTCTGGGTTACAGGAAGGTGACAGAACTTCAGCTACAGCCACACATATTTCCCTCAGACTCCTAGTCCTCCCTGCCACCACCTTACTCCTGGGGAGCAGCTATGGCCCCTCCCTCCCTATCATCCTATTGACTGGAGATGGTAGCCATCCCACGTGTCTCAGCAGGCTTATTGGAAACCCCGCCTGAGAGCTTCTTCAGCATCTCCTGCCACGTGTGGAAGGCTTCCGTCAAAGGACTGGTGTGTTTTCCTGTTCTTGAATAGTGAGAACCAAGTTACTTCATTTCCCTTTTCCCTGTGGCCACCAGGGGTCTTGGTGATTAATGCGGAACCCACCCCTAATAGCTGTGTGAAGACTGTGTGACCTGCTTATGTGACCTCTCTTCCCTTTCTAGCTTAGATGTCTTCTTCAGATCGGTTTTTCTCTGCTCCTGATTTTAATGCTTCTCTCCCGCCACTTTCTTGCTTTGTGTTTCCTTACCTCTTTCTGGAACCAGGCTGAGGGTATGTAAAAACATTGGACATACAAACACACATGAAGTCATCTCCACGTTGCTTGGCTGGCATGCTGCCCCATGGCTTCCCGGCTCTGTGAGTCTTGTTTGTTTGCATGGTCCCGATCCACTGGTCAGTTGGGACATGCCTGAGGCAGCTCAGGGGCTGCTTTCTGCTTGTCTTTGTGTCCTGTCTTCAGCCGCTTAGAATTTTTTAAATAATTTCTCTCTGAACCCATTAGTTATTCAAAGCATAAACAGCACACTGATGGGTCATTGGGCGTTGACTTGTTTCTTTTTCTCCTCCTAAATTTATATCTTTTACATTATGCATGTATAGGTTGCTTACTGTAAAGCCCCCAAATAATAAGTTTAAGGGGGAAAAATACCTGTGGTTCTTCTAGTAATTAATTGCTCAGGACTTTGCTTCATTCATTCTTCTGTCTGGATTTTTTTCTCATTTAATTTTTTACCACAAAGTGAAATAATCTGGCATATTTTATAACCTTCATTTTTAGTAATAGATAATTAATATCTCCTAATTATTTCATCTTCTGCAACAATGAATAGGCCCTAAAGTTTTCTCAGTGGTACTGTATATTTGTATGTATGTATGTAAATGCATGAGGGCTGGCCGGCCAGATGGCTCTGGGTAATGGCACTGTTGTTGCCAAGCTTGGCAATCTCAAGTCAATCCCCAGGACTCACATGGTAGAAGAGAGAACCAATTCCCAGAAATTGCCCTCTGACCTACACACGCATGCATGCATGCACTCATACACACCCACATACCCTTTCACTCCCCCTTTGAAATGTTAATGAAGCAGGAAAGGCTTTGCTGTAAGAACCAACACTGTCTCAGCCTCTGTGCTCTGTGCCTGATTTACAGAGCCACCTCTGGGTCATAGAGAGTTCCCACGCTATCAGGGTTCCCCTGGACGCTGGCATGAAAGGCTCACACCCTGGTCTCTTCCGTCTCTAACCCTTTGGCTTGCTGCTGAGACCCTTGCCCTCCCTACATGCCTCTCACCTTCCCACCTTTGCTGTATGATTGCCTTTGCCACTTAAAGTAATACACCTGCCCCGGATGTGGTGGTGCACGCTTATCACCCCAGCACACAAGAGGCTGAGGCAGGAGGATCAGGATTTTGTACTAGGCTGGGCTTTGTAACAGAGCTGCCTCAAAAAGTCAAGCAAGCAAACTCCAATTGGGCTAAGGTTATACTGCACGGCATATTGTGACCCTCTTTGCTCCTAGGAGGGCCAGCAGAGTCTCATTCACCCCCCTCCCCCCAGTCATGCTGTCTGTCTCACATTTCTGAGCTCTAGGCTGAGGACATTCATGCTCTGTCTAGAAACTGTAAGTCTCCATGGGTGCTGGGGGCTCTGGTTTGAGATAGAGGGGTTAAATGTATCCCTGCAGGGCCAGGGAGGGAGAGGTCTGCCCTTGCGTTTCCTTTTCTTTTGGTCAGATGCTGTCAGAGGGTGTTAAATGTACCAGCCTTTCTTCTCTGTGACAGTATTTATTTTTTTGTGTGTGCTTGCACTCTGCCATAGCATTCACAGGGCATCAGAGGACACCTTAGTTCCCTCTCTCCTTCTACCCTCTGGGTCCCAGGCACTGAACTCAGGGGGTCAGGCTTGGTGGCAAGTACCTTTACTCGCTGAGCCACCTGCCTGTCCTTTCTTAGGTTCTATTATGTACTCACAGTTCATGACTTTATATTGTAATTTGCTTTGTATTTTGACCCTTCTCTCTCTTAACGTGGGGTCCCACTTAAGTATACCCAGATTGGCCTCCAACTTCTAAATCTGCCTCATCCTCCCATGTGCTGGGATTACAGGCATGTACCATCCATCATACCTAGCTAGATTATGAATTTCTTTCTTTCTTTCTTTCTTTCTTTTTTTTTTTTTTTTACTAAGTATACAGTGTTCTGTCTGCTTCAGGCCAGAGGAGAACATCAGATCTCATTACAGATGGCTGCGAGCCACCATGTGGTTGCTTGGAATTGAACTCAGGACCTTTGGAAGAGCAGCCAGTGTTCGTAACCTGAACCATCTCTCCAGCCCCTAGATCATGAATTTCTTACACAGCTTAGTTTGCTTATTTTCTGGAGTTTCTAATATATTGCTTTTTTGCCAGCTGTGCAATATTCCACTGAATGGAATATCATGATTATTTTTGTCCAGTCCCCTATCCTTGGACTCTTAGGTTTCCACTTTCTCGATGTTATGAATGGAGCTGTAATTAATGTTCTCCTCCATGTTTCTCAGTGCATTTTTTTTCGTATGTTTGAGTGTCAGGGATGCCCTTTGCACCCAACCTATTGTCCCAGATTCTTGTCACTGACTGCCCCGCAAACCTGTCTTTGATTAAATTCGATCTTTCTTGAGATGAATGGAAAAGGGCATTCTCAGACAATGCCCGTCTTCCTCTCCCTAGGCTCTGAAGAAAGGCCAATTCAGAAATTTGAAGCTGAGAACATCTCCAACTACACAGCTCTTCTGCTGAGCCAAGATGGCAAGACGCTGTATGTGGGGGCCCGAGAGGCCCTCTTTGCGCTTAACAGCAACCTTAGCTTCCTGCCTGGCGGAGAGTACCAAGAGGTGAGAGGGGGCAGGTGGATGGAGAGGGGTGGCTGGGGAGCTCAGCCTTTGGGCAGGAGAGGAGCGTGGTGCTACAGACCTCCATGCCCTCACACCTATTTCCCCTTCTTAGCTGTTGTGGCGAGCAGATGCTGACAGGAAGCAGCAGTGCAGCTTCAAGGGCAAGGACCTGAAGGTGAGCCTGAAGTCGGGGAGGGGTCTGAGCAGAACGCTGAGCAGGTACAACCAAGTGTTATGGAAGCGCATAGCCTGGAGATAGCCAACCGCAATCCCATCCTTTCTGTGATCGTGAACAAGTAGATTCATCTAGCCAAGCCTTACGATTCTCACCTGTAAAATGGGATCATATGCCATGTCCCTGGATAAACCAGTGGGTCCACATAAACAGTGCTAAATTACCCTTAGCACCAACAGGGACTGAGTGAGGTGGCGATTATGTCTGTAAAAGGTTTCCAGTAAAGGATCAAGCCTGGCAGATTATAGTTTGGTTTTGGCAAAGACATTAGATGGGGTCCAGCCCAATACAGGATTCTCCTGAAGGACATCTCACCATCTTCCCAGAAGCTGCCGGTCCCAAATGGAGCAAGTGGCATCCAAGGCAGCCTTCAGGTCAAGTCCTGGCTGCCCCTACCCAATCATGCTTCATTCTGCAGTCAGTTAGCAAGTCCTTGTTGGCCGTGTGGAGACGGAACCCAGCGCCTCCCACACTAGAGGAGTGCTCTGGCCGTGAGCTGCCATCGGCCCCTCTTCAGAACTTGTTCTGTAGTGTTAGCTACTAGAGACATTATGAAAAAGTAAAACCATGCCTGTAATCCCAGAATTTGGGCAGGAGGATTAGAAGTTCAAAGTCATCCTTGACTACAGAGCAGATTGACAGACTGAACTCCATGACAACATTTCAAAAAGCTAAAATCAAAAGAAGAACCAATGAAAAATCAGTTCGTTTATAAGGTGGTCATGAAAAAGAAAAAATGGCTGGAGAGATGGCTAAGCAGTAAGAGCATGAGCTGCTCTTCCAGAGGACCAACCTATTTCCCAGCATCCACAATGACAGACAGCTCACAACCTTCTGTAACTCCAGAGGACCCAACACCCTCTTCTGGCCTCCGCAGCACCAGGCACAAAAGCGGTCCACATATAGATGCGGACAAAACAACTGTACAGATAAAATGAAAATAAATAAATCTTTAAAAAGAAAGAAGGAAGGTGACCAGTTTATATGCTGTAAAGACATTGAGCCTTTGACATTTAGAGGAATGTAAGGAACTGGCTGAAATACCCAAAGAGTAGCAGGACTTTGGGTTTCCGTCTGAGCAAATCTCTTTGGACACCAGTGGAAGCAGAGAAGTGGCATGGCCTAGTCTTTGTTTGTGCTGTTTTACAGAACTGGGGATCAATCCCAGGGTCTCATACAGTTTAGGCAAGTGCTCTACCACTGAGCTACATCCCTGACCCTCTGTTTTTGAAGCAGCTTCTCACTCTGTAGCCTAGACTGGTCTTGTAACTCAGGCTGGTCTTAAACTTGTGATCTTCATGTTTTGCCTATATTTTAAAAGCATCGCTTTGAGCTGGGCATGCTTGCGCCTGCTTATAATTCTAGTGAATTGTAAGGCAGAAGATTACTAATTCCAGGCCAGTCTGGGCTACATGGTGAGACTTTGTCATAAATAAAAATAAGTAGGTCCCATTTGTGTACAGGATAAAGTGTTGTATGACGTTTTACTTTTTGAGGGGCCCACTGTCCGGCTCCCAAATAAATCACACACAGAGGTTTGTTTATTCTTAGTCAGGAATGCCCAGCCTTAGCTTGGCTTGTTTCTTGCCAACTTTTCTTAATTTAAATTATCCCAACTACCTTTTGCCTCTGGGCTTTTCTCTTTCTCTGCTTCCGTATACCTTTCTTTACTTCTTTCTTCATGGCTTGCTGTGTAACCGCTGACATCCTCCTCCCCTTCTTCTCTTAGTCCTCTTCTATTTATCCTGTCTGCCAGCCCCGCCTATCCTTGCTCCTGCCTCGCTATTGGTCGTCCAGCTCTTTATTAAACTATCAGGCGTTTTAGACAGGCAAAGGATCACAGCTTCAGAGTTAAACAAATGCAACATAAACAAAAACAACACACCTGAAAATAATACTTCCCAACAGTAGAGTGTTCTCTCTGGGGCTGGACACAGGGAGGCCCTTGGGGGTTAAGCGATGACAGTGTTTCATCCAAGGTACGATCCATAAAGGGGGTGAGAAGTGGTCAGGTTCTGGGGTTTTGGCTCCTGAATGCT
This sequence comes from Dicrostonyx torquatus, assembly GCA_028555095.1. Lineage (NCBI taxonomy): Eukaryota > Metazoa > Chordata > Mammalia > Rodentia > Cricetidae > Dicrostonyx > Dicrostonyx torquatus. The sequence continues at coordinate 34,478 of JAQHUG010000572.1, read as the reverse complement.
TAGCATCCAGAAAGGTTTGGGGTTTGAGAAACACCAAGGCCAGGGCCTCCCTTTGGGAAGATGGAAAGAACCCAGTGGGTCTTGGGAGAGTCGATGTCACCGACTTGGGAATTCCCGTTAGACACCTTATGGAGGTAGCATTTGTGCCAGGAGTTCAGGGCTGAGCAGTTCTTCCTGCTTTGCCTTCTCTTAACTCACAAGATTGGAGAAGAGTCTCAAGAGGGCCAAAATGCTCCACGGGGTGAGACCCTACACACACACCCAGGGTGCCAGTCAGCAGAGAGAAGGAGCATTTGCCATTCTAGAAACTAACTCAGCTCCAGGATCTTATATGCAGCGCAGACCCTGCAAAAGCTCTGCCAGCCCGCCCACAGCTGCTGGTTTCTCTATTCCCTTTCTGTTACCTCTCAGGTTCCCAGCAAAGGCCCTGCCCCTAGGCCTGGCCCTGGAACTGGGGAGGAGGCCTCTGCAGTGCCCCCTGGTGGCATCTGTGGACCTGACGTTTTCTCCTTCCCCACAGCGAGACTGTCAAAACTACATCAAGATCCTTCTGCCACTCAACAGCAGCCACCTGCTCACCTGTGGCACGGCAGCCTTCAGCCCCTTGTGTGCCTACATTGTGAGTTCCCTCCTCTACCCTGGGGCTTGACTGCAGCTGTCTGGGCACCACCTTTCTTTGCGGGTGCAGCGGGGGACGGGGAGGGGTGCCCTCCTCTAGCCCTGACTCCTGGTGAAAGAAGGATCCTCAGGGCAGGCTTCTAGGCAGCAGTGGGCTCTTGAGACCCTCGAGCCCATCATTCTGGCTGCTTCCCAGCCCCCTACTTTGTCTCCCTGAGGGGCAGGGAGGGGTGCATGCAGCCACCTTGTCCAGAGATCCTGACTTCCGGCCAGCTTCCCGCTCTCTTCTGCCCTCCAGACTCTCCCTTGCTGTGCTTCACGCTCTCACGTCACCTCGTGCACCCCTCATATGCCCACCCTGTGTTTCTCCTCACCCTAACACACTCGAGCAGAGAGTGGCATTAAGGCTGTGTTTTGGAACAGAAATCCGTGGGTTTGCTCTTCCTGACTCTAGGACTACTTTCCAAGCCTCATCTCGTCCCTGCTCACTGGGGATTAGTGCCCACTGCACACATGCCTTCACGTAGAGCGTGGGGTAAGGAGGACGTGCACTTTGGCACCTGCACACTTTGGTACCTACACAGGTCCCTGCTGTGCATGTCCCTCCTGTGCACTTCCCTGCTGTGTACTTCCTTGTTCCCTGTCTTGAGCCACTTATCTACTCTCCCACAGAACATAGCGAGCTTCACTTTAGCACAAGATGAGGCCGGCAATGTCCTCCTGGAGGATGGCAAGGGCCGTTGTCCCTTTGACCCCAACTTCAAATCCACAGCCCTTGTGGTTGGTAAGTGGTGATGCAAGGCTGGGTGCTTTGGGGCTTTATTGGAGGGCAGGAGATCTGAGTCTGGGACAAGTCTAGGCTCTGGGCAATGTGTGTCCCAGGGCTGAGCTGGTATCTCCATGCTGTGCTGGTTCAGCGGGCATTGAGTGACTCTGGACTGCCCTCCCATTTAACTCTTCCAAGTTCCTGCTTCCGCCTAGGCAGGATGGATGGGGCTGTGGTCACTGTGGGCTCTGAGCAGGGCACAGGGCCTGGGCCAAGGGAGCCATTCCCATGGGAACATTCTCTTGGCAGATGGTGAGCTGTACACTGGAACAGTCAGTAGCTTCCAGGGAAACGACCCAGCCATCTCCCGAAGCCAGAGTTCCCGCCCCACCAAGACTGAGAGCTCCCTCAACTGGTTACAAGGTGGAGTTCTGCCTCAGGCCCCCTGAGCAGTCAGCCCTTGAGAGGGGACATTGTCCCAGAGGTTCCTGGACTGACTGTGTACCCTCCTGGCCTCTACAGACCCTGCCTTTGTGGCCTCAGCCTACGTTCCCGAGAGCCTGGGCAGCCCGATCGGTGATGATGATAAAATCTACTTCTTCTTCAGTGAGACTGGCCAAGAATTTGAGTTCTTTGAAAACACCATTGTGTCCCGAATTGCTCGAGTCTGCAAGGTGAGTGGGGGTCGGGAGCAGGTTTATCCACCTAAAGGACAACCCACATCTGTGTCCTCCAGGGAGCAACAGCTCAAACAGCTACCTGTCTCTCTTCTTCCTCTTCCTCTTCAATTTTTTTGAGGCAAAGTCCCGCTATATAGTTCTGACTGTCTTGGAACTCATGTAGACCAGACCAACCTCGAACTTACAGAAATCCACCTTTCTCTGCCTCCCAAGTGCTGGGATTAAGGGAGAGCATCACTGTGCCTGTCTGGCCTCCCTCCTTTTAATTGAGAAAATCTCATATTGAAGATAGTGGTGACAGTGCACACCCAAAATCCTGACACTTGGGTTGCTGAGAGGTCAGGGATTGCAAGGTTAAGACCATCCTAGAACACATACCAAGATCCTATCTTAAAAACTTGGGATTGTTTGTTTTGTTTTTCAAGACAGGGCTTCTCTGTGTAGCCCAAGCTGTCCTGGAAATAGCACTGTAGACCAGGCTGGCCTCAAACTCAGAGATCCACCTGCCTCTGCCTCCAGAGTGCTGGGATTAAAGGTGTGTGCCACCACCATCCAGCTTTAAAAACTTTCTTAATAGTAACAGTGCCTCTCTTAGAGGCATGTATTCCAGGCTGGCCTCAAACTTACTGTGAGCTCAGGATGACCTTGAACTTCTGATCTTCTTGCTTGTGTTATCACATCTGGTGTACAAGGTGCTGGGGCTCAAGCTGGGGATTATAAATACTAGGTTGGCACTCTACCTACTGAGCTACATCTCTTTGGAAAAGAAGTCTTTGACTTTCTCTTGAAAACTGAAAGTCCAGGTTTATGGTTCAAACTCCAGTCCTTATCTGTTAAATGGCAGTAATAACACCACTATCATCAGAGTTGTCGCATGGGTTAAGTTCTGCCGTGGAAAGCTCTTAGGGTACAAGGTGGCCAGTGGTGGCACATGCCTTTAATCCCAGCACTTGTGAGGCAGAGGCAGGTGGATCTCTGTGAGTTCAAGGCCAGCCTGGTCTACATAGTGAGTTCCAGGACAGCCAGGGCTGTTACTCAAAGAAAAAAAAAAAAAGCTCTTCGGATCCCTAAATGTGATAACCTGCTGTCCCTACAAGAAAGGACCACTGTCAACGTTAAAGTGTTCTTTGCCAATCTGTTAAAGCTATGTATTTGTATTAACTTTGGTACAAAGCTGAGTTGTGCTATTTCAAGGTGCTTTAGGCTCCTTGTTTGCTCAGTAATCAATCATGGCCTCCTTTCCCTATTGTTTATTTATTCGTTTATGTGTTTATTGAGTTGAAGTCCTACTGTGCTCCCTGGCTGACTGCAACTCCAAGATTCGTGATCGGCCTGAGTAACCTGAAGCATGCCCTACGATGCTGGCATGCTGGATAGCATTGTACCCCATCCCTTCCCCTTGGCCCTTGGTTGCTCATCCTCCACAGTAGGGAATGCACTTTCATGACGGGAAGCACTCACTCCTTCCTAAGTTTTCTCAATTTTAGTTGCATGTCTGTCTTGGCTTTTTCTCATTCTTCATTCCTGTGTCTGTCTCAGCTGCTGCTGAGGAGGGCTGGCAAGGCAACACCGTGCCTCCTGCTGTGGCCCTTGGTCTGTGACTAAGCCAGCGGCCTCTCTTCTCCTCCCAGGGCGACGAGGGTGGAGAGCGGGTACTGCAGCAGCGCTGGACATCCTTCCTCAAGGCTCAGCTCCTGTGCTCCCGGCCCGATGATGGCTTCCCCTTTAATGTGCTACAAGATGTCTTCACCCTGAGCCCCAGTCCCCAGGACTGGCACAAGACTCTTTTCTATGGGGTCTTCACCTCCCAATGGTGAGTGAGATGCTAGGATTTAGCTGGGGACAGGAGGGTAAAGAATGGCTAGACCCTAATGACCCAGTTTTGAGCCCCGATTCCCAACTCGGAATTAATTTGGCTGTTTGTTTGGCAGGCACAGAGGGACCACAGAGGGCTCTGCCATCTGTGTCTTCACCATGAATGATGTGCAGAAGGCCTTTGATGGCCTGTACAAGAAAGTGAACAGAGAGACACAGCAGTGGTATACTGAGACACACCCGGTGCCCACGCCCCGGCCTGGAGCGGTGGGTATCAGTAGTTGACTTCACGAACTCCTGATCAGTCCGCCTCTACCTCCTAAGTACTAGGATTACAAGGGGGATGCCACCATACCCAGCTTTGCACGATATTATACAACACTATTACTGTCCCTTTACTCTGTCCATCCCGGACTCTGCCAAGTCCTCCTTATCTAATTATCAAATGACTCGATGACCAGATCATAGGTAATAGTCCTTTCTTACTTGCTTGAAACCTAGTAGACCACCAGGATATGAGTGCCAACAGTTTGACTGGGTGGTGATGCTGACAAGCAGTGTGAGAGAATGGACAGGTGTAGGTGGAAGGACCAGAAAGGATCTGTCACTTAGCCTTGGCCACTCTGGGCTGCTGAGGCCGGACCCTTCCCAGATATCACACGAAGTTGTGGAGCCTGTGTCAGACTCTGATGCTGGTCAGGCTGAAGCTATTGTAGTGTACGCCATTAGTTGCAGGTCACTGGGCATGTTACCTCATGTGCAGAGAAACAGGACCCGGGCAGTTATGGGACTCAGCTGTGGCTGGCTGTACGGAGATACCGATCAGTCCCAGCTTGAGGATCCCAGGGTCAGATGCTAGATGCAAGATGAGGAGTCACACTTTTTGAGGCTCTGTTTGCAAATTTGGTAACGGGCAGTAGGCAAGGGGTTTCCTCACATGTCCAGTTTGTCTTTGGACCAGCACTGTGCAGAAAGGCAGATGTCCCATGGTTTCTGGAGCTCAGTGGGTGGGGCGGGGCTGGCCACTACTATCCCCTGTGGAGGCATGGCTCCTCTCTGATTCCTGTTGCTCACATCCTGCTTCTGCCTTCTTTAGTGCATCACCGACAGTGCCCGGGAACGGAAGATCAGCTCATCCCTGCAGCTTCCAGACCGAGTTCTGAACTTCCTCAAGGACCACTTCTTGATGGATGGGCAGGTCCGCAGCCGCTTGCTGCTGCTGCAGCCACAAGCCCGCTACCAGCGTGTGGCTGTGCACCGAGTACCTGGCCTGCACAACACTTATGATGTCCTCTTTCTGGGCACTGGTAAGTGCTTGCAGCCAAGCTGCAAGTGAAGGAGTGAAGGAGGGGAATCCGTGCTTGGTTGGTGGATCCTGGGCAGTGGGCTCCTTCAGGGCCTGAGTTCTGTCTGTGCTTCCAGGTGACGGCCGCCTGCACAAGGCAGTGACCCTGGGCTCCAGGGTGCACATCATTGAGGAGCTGCAGGTCTTCCCTCAAGGACAGCCTGTGCAGAACCTTCTCTTAGACAGCCGTGGGGTGAGTGGGCTATAAAGTGAGCTTGGCACCGAACCAACTTTCCCTCCCCTGCCTAAGTAAGCAAGATGGAAAGTTAAGGAGCCCTGGCTCATGGCCATCAACAGGATGTGGGGCAAAACTTGTCAGAGGCTCCCCGGGCTGGTGAGGCTAGTGTGACTGAGTGATGGGGCGCCTGTGCCGCCCTCTCACTCTCCACGTTTGGCTGTGTAGGGACTGTTGTACGCCTCCTCCCATTCTGGTGTGGTGCAAGTGCCGGTAGCCAACTGCAGCCTGTACCCAAGCTGTGGAGACTGCCTCCTGGCTCGAGACCCCTACTGTGCCTGGAGCGGCTCTAGCTGCAGACCCATCAGCCTCTACCAGCCTGATCTGGCCTCCAGGTGAGAGCTCCCAAAGTCCCTGAATGCTCATCGTCTCTGAGCACCCCAAACTTCTCTGGGACTCCACAAGGTCTCATTTCTACCCACTTCTCCATGTGCTTATTTCTCAGTTCCCTACTTCCCTCGAAGTCAGTATGGGCCCAATAGGCAGTGTTTGCCTTACCTGCCTGGAAAGGGGAACAGGATTTGGTAGAAGATGAACGATCTAGCGAAAGCCTTAAGAGTGTGGATTGCCATGTGAACTAGCCCACTAAGGACTACAGTGGCCAAGTAAAAAGTAAAAAGAAGTTAGAATAACTTTTGGATTAGATGTGTCTATTTAGAAAATAGGGATTTGACTTAATGGCACACACCTTTAATACCATCATTCGGGAGGCACAGGCAGGAAGATCTCTGTGAGTTCAAGGCCATCTTAGTCTACATAAAAAGATCCTTTCTCAACTATTAAAAAAAAAAAAAAAAGGATGAGGCAGTTGGGGGGGGGCATGCCCATAATCCCAGTACCTAGTTTTGTTGTTGCTGTTATTGTTCGTTTTTTGTTTTATTAAGACAGGGTCTCATGTAACCAGCCTGGCTTTGAACTCAGTATATTATAGTTGTGAAGGATCAAGAGAAACTAGGGTGGCCGGAACATGGTGATGCATGTCTATAACCTCAGCACTCAGAAGGTAGAGGTAGGAGAAATTCAAGGGCAGTCTCTGCAACATAATGAGTTTTCAAGGCTAGCCTGGGCTCTGGGGCCAGAGAGGTGGCTTAGCAGTTAAGAGCACTGACTGCTCTTGTAGAGGACCCAGGTTCCATTTCCAGCACCCATGTCAGGCAGTTCTCAGCCAGCTGCCTGCAAGTTCATCTCCAGGGTTGGGATTCAACCCTCTGGTCTCTGGTATGCACACACCTGGTACATACATATAAACTCACCTAGCACCGCTGTGCCTCCACTGGCGGGATTTTAACACACTGCCCTTGTGTTTGTCTACAAATGTGTAAAGCAAACAGTCTAATTGTTTTAATAAACATAGGCTGTCTCATTTGTAGCATTCTTTTGCTTACAGGAAAAGGGACACAAATTAACGCATGCCTGGAGCATGGAAGCCTCACATTCCCTGTTGGTTTATTCTTGTTTCACATAGGGTGGCAAATCCCGGGTCTGTGGGTTTTTTTTTTTTTTTTTTTTTTTTTTTGAGACAGGGTTTCTCTGTAGCTTTGGAGCCTGTCCTGGAACTAGCTCTTATAGACCAGGCTGGTCTCGAACTCACAAAGATCCGCCTGCCTCTGCCTCCAGAGTGCTGGGATTAAAGATGTGCGCCACCACCGCCCAGCCCGAGGTCTGTTTTTAAACTAGCTCAGGAACTGAAGTTAGTTCAGTATTGGGGATGGCGGTGCATGCTCTGCCATCAATCCCATTAGGAGGCAGGTAGAGGCAGGGAAATCTGCAGTTCAGAGTCACTCGTGATGGCATAACAAGTTTGAGGCTAGCCTAAGCTACATAAGACCCTGTTTCAGCCAGGTGCTATGGTGGACGCCTTTAATCCAAGCACTCGGGAGGCAGAGGCAGGAAGATCTCTGAGTTTGAGGCCAGTCTGTTCTACACATTGAATTTCAGGACAGTCAGGGCTATATAGAGACACACTGTCTCAAAAGAAGCTCTGTTTCAATTTCCCTGTTCTGCCCCCTATTCCTACCTGCCCAAAAAAACAAAAACAACCCAACTTTTTCAAGAGCTGATAACCTGGAAGGATATACCCAAAATTCTGTCTTGGCTGCTTCATAGCAGAAGATTGTGGGGACTTCTGTAGTGTTGTTGTTTTTTTTCCTTTATGCTTGGTTGAGTTTTCTTTTCTTTTCCTTTGAGATGGTCTCAGTATAACCCTGCTGGCCTGGAACTCACTATGTAGACCAGGCTGACCTCAAGCTCACAGAGATCTGTCTGTCTCTGCTTCCCCAAATGCTGGGATTAAAGATGCGTACCACACTGCCTGGCTGAGTTTTCTAAGTTTTTTAGTGCATGAAAACCCACCTTTCTTCTCAGGTGCACACAGGTATAATCTCAACACTAGAGAAGCTCAAGTAGAAGGGTTGGGAGTTGGGGCTAGCCTGGACTACATTGCATATCCTAGGTTTGTTTTTTTAAAGAAAAGAATAAAAGGAAAGTTTTGGGTTTTTTAGACAAAGTCTGGCTCTGGGGCTGGGGCTGGGTTGTCCTCCTGCCTCAGCCTCTTGGGGTTTTAATGGGGGTGATGTATTTAACACAGGATCTTATGTAGCCTAGACTGGCCTCCAATTCACTATGTAGTCAAAGATGATCTTGGATTTCTATGTCTCCTATGTCTACCTCCCATGTGCCGGGTACATTATGCATTTATAGTGGAAGGAGATTGAAGATTGGGACTTTTATTTGTAATAATGTGTAGACAAGGGGCTGAGTAGCTCAGTCAATGAAGTACTTGCTTCAAATGCATGAGAACCTGAGTTGATTCCCAGAACACACATAAAAATGCCAGGCATAGTGGTAGCAAGAGAGAGACAGGCAGATCCCTGGGGCTCACTGGACACCCAATGGATCCTAGTTGAAGTCCAGGCCAGTGAGAAACTCCGTATTAGAGGAGGGGAATGGTGTTCCTAAAGATGGTACCAAGGTTGTCCTCCAACCTCCACTTAAATGTGCACACATATAATTACAACTGGAGATGCCCAGTCAGGCATGGTGGTGGAGACTGCTCAGGGAAGTCTGTTCCCTGCTGCTTTGGACCTGGTGATCTAGATCAAGAGTGGGAAGGAACACTGGTCCATGGGGTTCTACCCAACATTTTCTCATACCCAGGCCATGGATCCAGGACATTGAGGGAGCCAATGCCAAGGATCTCTGCAATGCTTCCTCAGCCAAGGCCCGGATTTTGGTGCCACCAGGTAAGATGCCCTCGAAAAGGGGGGTCATACTTGCTTGGAAGATGACTCCAGGTATTTATAGATATAGATATTTCTTCTAGTCCTACAAAAAGGGGTCCAGATAGTAAGTCTTGCTCAGTTACAAGAATCCCCAAGTTAACATCTATCTTAGGGTTTTATTGCTGTGAAGAGACACACTGATTACAGCAACTCTTAGAAAGGAAAACATTTAATTGGGACTGGCTTAGAGTTCGGAGACGTAGTCCATTATTGTCATGGCACGCAGGCAGACATGGTGCTGGAGAGGTAGCTAAGAGTTCTACATCTGGGGGCTGGAGAGATGGCTCAGTGGTTAAGAGCACTGGCTGCTCTTCCAGAGGACCTGAGTTCAATTCCCAGCAACCACATGGTGGCTCACAACCATCTGTAATGAGATCTGGCGCCCTCCTCTGGCGTGTGGGCATTCATGGAGGCAGAATGTTGTATACATAATAAATAAATAAATTTAAAAAAAAATAAATAAAATAAAGTTAAATAAACCATAAAAATATTAAAAAAAAAATAAAAGAGTTCTACATCTGGATCAGTGGGCAGCAGGAAGAGAGAGAGACACTGGGCCTGGCGTGGGCTTCTGAAACCTCAAAGCCCACCCCCAGTGACAGACTTCCTCCAACAAGGCCATGTCCCAATAGTGCCATTGCCTATGAGCCTACGGGGCCATTTTCATTCAAACCACAGCACCATCATAGCACTGGAGCACAGCCAGGAGGATGGGACTAAGCCTGGGGTTTACGCTAGCCACCGGCTCCTTCTACCCCTGTCTGTTCTGCCCACAGGCAAGCCATGTAAACAAGTCCAGATCCAGCCGAACACAGTGAACACCCTGGCATGCCCACTCCTCTCGAACCTGGCCACTCGTATCTGGTTATACAATGGGAACCCCGTCAATGCCTCTGCCTCTTGTCGCGTGTTGCCCACTGGCGACCTGCTCCTGGTGGGCAGCCAGCAGAGGTTGGGAATGTTCCAGTGTTGGTCAGTAGAAGAAGGATTCCGGCAGCTGGTGGCCAGTTACTGCCCAGAGGTTACAGAGGATGGGGTGATGGACCAAAAGGACCAGCGCGATGGCATCCCGGTCATTATCAACACATCACGAGTGAGTGCGCCTGCTGGTGGCAGGGCCAGCTGGGGTGCAGACAAGTCATACTGGAATGAATTCCTGGTGATGTGCACTCTATTTGGGTTTGCCGTGGTGCTTCTAGTTTTGTTCTTTCTCTACCGAAATCGGGATGGCATGAAGCTTTTCCTAAAGCAGGGCGAATGTGCCACTGTGTCCCCCAAGACTCGCCCTATAGTGCTCCCACCTGAGACCCGACCTCTCAATGGTGTGGGCCCTCCTAGCACCCCACTTGACCACCGAGGCTACCAGGCCCTGTCAGATAGCTCTCCAGGGCCCCGAGTCTTCACTGAGTCTGAGAAGAGGCCACTGAGTATTCAGGACAGCTTTGTGGAGGTGTCGCCCATGTGCCCCCGGCCCCGAGTTCGACTGGGCTCTGAGATCCGAGACTCTGTGGTATGAGAGCTGACTTTAGATGTGGCCACCCTGGCCTCGGGCTGTGAATGTTCAGTGGAGGTCAGCTAGACCTCTGCTTCTCACAGAACACAACCATGGTACCCTGCCTGGGAGGCAGCTGGTACCACAGCCCCGACAGCCCAGCCAGCTGGTTCCAGTGCCTGGCCGAAGATGGATCTGCCTCCAGGGGCCAGAGGGCCTTTTCCGGTGGCAGAACTCTGCTACTTAAACTGAGCCCTTTGTTTAAAAGACAACCGCAAATGTGAAGCCAGAGCTAGAGGGAAGAAGACAGAGACGAGGAGGAAAACGACACAGCTACTCCAGCCTGCCTGGAGTCCTGGACACTTAGCCAGAATGGCTGTTTGAGATGGAGTTGGGAATCCCTCCTGGACTGGCCTGTCCTACCTTCCGCCTTACTCTGCCTACTTGGGCTACCCTTTCTCAATGCAGAGCAGGGGCCCTGATCCAGCTCCAGCCAACCGAGGATGCATCTGTGGCTGCTGACACCCTACCACCTCAGGGACCCGAGGGCTAGGCTGGCTCTGCAGCCCTCCTCACCGGACCTGGGCCCAGTCCCAGTTCTTGGACTTACCAGGCCTGTATCAGGCTGTGGCCTCAAGAGAACAAGGGAGTGACCCCAGGGGAGTTCACGATAGAAGACTGTTGCCTGCTGCCTTTTTCCCAGTCAGAGAACCATGACCCCACCCACCTCACCAGCCCTGTCTTCCAGTTCCAGCACAGGGTCTGTTGAACCTCATCTTCTCCCACTCCTAGGTCACCCTGCCCTGCCTGTCACTCTAAGGGATACTGCCCATCACAAGGACCCTGAATTTACATGGGTTTTATATTTTTTTAAGATGCACTTTACTTTCTTTTTTTAAATAAAATCTGACGAATTCTAGTTAATTATGGCCCTGACTCTGAAAGGACTTTGCTTTGTGTGTATGTGGAGACCAGAGGCTGTCCTTAGGTGTCACCCTTAGGAACTGTACTCCTTTCTTCATTAGCTTGGAGTTCACCGTTAGAATAGAGCAGCTGGCCTGCAAGCCCCAGGGATCCTCCTGTTTTTACTTCCTCAGCTTTGGGACTTAAGGACTGAGGTCCTCATGCTTCTGAGGCAGACACTTGACCAAGTGAGCAATCTCCCCAGCCTGGCTCTGCTTTGCAAAGTTTCATCTTTCTGGGGTCCCAAGCCTTTTTCTCAAGGCTGCCAGCTGTCACCTGGTTGGGTGTAGTTCTTAGCAGGGTGACTCCCTTTTGTCTGCACCCAGTTCAGGGCACAAGGAAGGACTTTTTTTTTTTTTACTCTGGAGTGTTTAAAGTTTCCAGAGGATGATATGGTAAAATGGACATTTCTTTGACATGCCAAGGTTCTCACACATGTGGAAATGTACTTGAGTATGTTCAAAGTACGGATGATCAGCAGCTCCTAAGAGTCCAGTCCTCCTAGTGTCATACGAGGAAATCAAACATTTCTAACCCTTTATTACCGATTAGTAAAAACAGTGATGACAACAGCAATGAGAAGGGGGAGGGGAGGGAGGGGAGGGAGGGCCCTCCCCTGCCAGGGGCCCGACACTGCAGTGCCCTCTCCAGCTGGGCCGGCACCGGCCCTGACACACAGGCGTGACCTTGGCCACATCTCAGCAGTGGAAAGGTCTTGGACAGGATGCTGGTGCTCAGAAGCCATCACAGGACAATCTTAAAGGAGCTGCAGGAGGAAGGAGTGAGTTGGGTTTGGTGCTGGGGATCAAACCCAGGGCCCGACACAGGGCTAAACATATAAACTCTACCACTGAGCTATACACCCTGGCCCATGTTTGGTTCTCTGGTAGAAGGTGGTGTAGACCTTACCGATCATACCCACTTCTCTTCCGTGACTAAACAAGCTCTAGTTGGCCTGGAATTCCCTGTCTACACCAAGCTGGCCTTGGATGTGCAGTAGTTCTGCCTTGGCCCCCTGTGTGCTGGGATTATAGACCTGCACTGCCGCAGTTTAAGATTTTAAAATTCTTGTTTGAGGGGCTGGAGATGTAGCTCAGTAGACTGACTGCCTAAATGTTTGAAACTCTGGGTTCAGTCTTGGCACCACAAAAATGAGGCATCCCAGCACTCAGGAGGAAGAGGAAGGAAGACCAGAAGTTCAGCATCTAGGTTACGTGTGGTGGTATGCAACTTTAATACTAGCCCGAAGGAGGCAGAGGCAGGTGGAATTTAAGGTCAGCCTGAGCCACATGAGACCCTGTCTCAAAAAAACAAAACTGGAGTGGGCTAGGTCCCTAGTGTGTCCCCTCTGGAAGACCATCCTAAAACATCCCTGTCATACTGTCCCAGAGTGAATGGGTACTCAGAACGCAGGGGAGCTCCTGTCACACCTGGCAAAGTCTGGTGAACGGGAAATGACATGCTGGAACTCCGAAAGATTGATGGTCCCATCCCTGTCAATGTCCGACTCTTCCAGGATCTGGAGAGGGGAGGGCTTTAGGCTTCAGCCCCAACCCTTTCCACCCGACACCCCCAGGCCCCGCTGGCACGGTCAGCTCACATTATCGATGAGCTGCTTCATCTCAGAAGCACTGAGCCGTGTGTCCTCGCCCTCTCCTGTGAGGCAGTTCACAAGCCGACTCAGGTCTTCTCTGTCCAGGGTTCCGTCGTCATCAAAGTCTAGGCGGCAGACACAGGGAGCAATAAGGACATGTGCAAGATGTGTTGTGCAGGCGCACACCTGGCCCGCACTTCCTGTGTGGGAAGGAATGGGGTCCTGCTTACAGTGCTTACCAAAGATGCGGAAGGCATAGTGGGACTTGATGTCTGGGGTTGCTGTGTCACTGAAGACACTCAGGAGGTCCAGGAAGTCCTCGAAGCTCAGGCTGTCTCTGTTTGGGGACGTTGAGAAGACCATGCAGATTCGCTCCTTGAAGGGGTTGGCCTGGGTAAGAAAGCCTTCTGTGAATGTCCCAGGGCACTGCCTGGGTGACATGCCAGCCAACTCAGCAGGAAACTTGAGGGAGCGTCTGATAAACTCAGGCTAATCCTCCTGTCTCTACCTCCCAAGTGTGCCACCATGACTGATTCCTTTCTGGGAACTTGAGGAAGCTGATGACAGTGGTGGCATTACATAGAGTTCAGGCTCAAAGGGGAGAACCTCTGAAGGTTGGACACGGAGGGCTCAGGAGGGACCAGTAAGCCAGCCAGGAAAGGGGCAGAGAAGTTCCCTGGGAGTCTGAGGCATATCATGACTGGAGTCGGCAGGAAAAGGAAAGCAAGGCAAAGCAACAAGATGAGCCGCTTATAACTGTAAGCGCACATGTGAGCACATGCCACCATACACGCGTGGAAGTCAAAGGATACCTTTCTGTAGTCAATTCTCTTCCACCATATGTTCCAGAGGTCACACTTAGTTCCTCAGGCTTACAAGGTAAGTGTTTTTAGCCGCTAAACTACTTGGACCAAGTATCCTCCAGCTGGACCACACTGGTCATTTTGAAATATACTTAACTGAACAATTATTTTGTTACAGAGCCAGGCTCTTTGCATAGAAATTTCATAACAGACAGGTGTTATGGAGCATGCTTTTAATCCAGCGCCAAGGAGGCAAAGGCATGTGAATCTCTAAGAGTTTACATAGCAAGTTCCAGCCAAGCTAGCTAGGACTCCACAGTGAGACCCTGTCTCAATAATAATAACAACAACCCTAATTATTATTATTCACAGAAACCTGGCCACGGTAATGCATGTCTTTAATCCCAGTGCTCAAAAGGCAGGGAAAGGAGGATTGAAGCAAGTTCAAGGCCAGCCAAAGCTACATAGTAAAACCCCTGTATCAGAAAAAAAGAAGTGGTGGGTTCAGTCAGTAAAGTGCTTGCCATGTAAACATAAAGACCTGCATTCAATCCCCAAAACTTCTGTTTTTAAAAAGAGGGGAGGGAGTGGGCTGGAGAGATGACTCAGCAGTTAAAAGGCTGTGCTGCTCTTGCAGAGGACCCTAATTCAATTCCTAGCACCCATGATGGGCAGCTCACAACTGCCTGTAACTCCAGCACCAGGGGATCCAACGCTCTCTGTACTCTGTGCTGTCTGGCACTTACATGTGTACACAAACAATTACATACCATCATCAAAATTAAACCAGGGTGTGGTAGCATGTGCTCCCAACCAATCAGAATGGCAAGAAGAGTTAAGTAATGTAGCAGAGACAGGATGGATGAAGTGGGGAGAGGGTAGGGTGGATAGAGGACTGAACCTTGAGCTCTGGAAGGCTGAGAATCTGCTCGAATGACACTCGGGCGTGCAGTGACTCTTCCACGCTCCGATGCTCCGGGGGAAGCAACTCACAAAACCGCCTGTGGGCTCTGGCAGAGAGAGGGGAACTTACTAGTGCCTTCAAGCAGCCCAGCTCCCTGTGTTTCCTACACTCCCATTCTGCATTTTGAATGCCACAGAAACCAGGTATATTAGTAAGTCACACAACCAGGACTTTCAGTCACTGGGCAACTTTCAGCTAGAGAGGAGTCAGTCACAAAGTAGCAGAGGCCTGGAGTCCCTTCTTAGTTAGGGTGGGTATTTATGGAGGAGAGGCATATGTGTCTGCAGACACTGTATCAGGCACTCTACATAGTCTAGAGATATCTGTGCCCTTCCCTTTGGCTATCAGGCTACAGAACCAGTCGTTCCCAAGATGTGAGAACTCCCCAGGAATCTCATGTGAGAAGGTTGAAGCCTGGTGTCAGCCAAGGAGGAACTTTCTACAAGTCACACAGTTCCAGTGACTTGGGACACCTTTCATAAGAGAATGGAGCCGAGACTGATGGAGAGACTATATCCTGACCAGACTGCTTAGTGTCGCATACCTTATGCCCTAATTTAAATATAAGCCTCACATCAGCAAGACATGAAGGTTCACTCGGAGGGAGGGGGTTATCACTGGACCTCTGTGTTCCTTTTCCCAGTGTGGGTACACTGGATACATTTCATTTCTGTGCTTTTCAACATTATCCCTTTGATCAGCCTATTGGGGGCAGGTAGTCCACCCAGCCTAGCTGGTTAGGGCTCCTGGAGAACAAGGTCCTGGACCCTAACAATGGCAGCAACAATTTCAAAGATTCCTAAAGAATGGAGAGGTTAGGGACGGAGCTATAAGTGGCCCTAAACAATGGAGAGAAAAGAGCAAAAACACGATGTCACTTTCATTCCAGGGACCCCCTTCTCTCACCTACCACCTCTTTCCCAGTGGAATTTCATTGAGGAGACCGGGAACCTTCCTAGGTCAAGCGTCTTGGCCATTAAAGCACTTACAATGTGCTTTATAAGCAAGTTACTAGAAACCTCTGAACCTGTTTCCTTGTTCTGTAAGCTCCTCCTGAAGATTTAAGTAATGTGGGACTCACTCAGTGGCTCCTGGGCTCAGTGAACGTTAACGGTTACCGTATTTTAAACAGGTAAAGTTGGGAGGAGGTGAGCCAGGCTCCTCAAGGCTTCTCCCTTTTGCCAGAGGGCAAAGTCCGCACAGAGCCACAGCTGTTCCAGCAGATAACAGGAAGCTCAGCGGTGAGGAGGCCAGCCTGGCTCAAACAGCCCACCTTTTCCTAGATACACAGAGTGTATGCGTGGTGCAAAGGTGAGATCCGTGCGCGGGCAAGACTTGCACTCCGGGCCTCCGGTTCTATATCCGCTGATCTTGATTTCCGTGAAACCCGGCCCCACCCTCGGAGGAGAGGTGTCCAGTCCATCCCCCGCTAGGACAGCACCCCCAAAGCCTCCCTCCCTTGGCAATCCCGCGGTGGAAGGCAGGGATTGGGAAAGCACTCACAGAAGGATCTCCTGCTTGGTCAGGAACGTCAGGTCCTGAAAGGCAAATCCAGACAAAGGTCGGCAAGCAGCCGGAAAGCCACGGCTTCCCCGCCGCCGCCGGCTCCCGAACCTCACTCCGCGAGAATTGATGCCCCGCGCACCTGGTACTCGGCCAGCAGCTCCTTGGACAGGCGACTGCCCGAGCCTCCCATCGCCGCGGTGCGCGCACTGCTTCACCAACTCTCCCCGGGACTCCGGCAACTTTCTCACTTCCGTCCTCGGGGCCGCGTCCTCGCCCCGCCCCGTCCCGTCCCCACAGCAACTGCTGCTCGGCCTCCGCCCCCGGGCCCGCCTCTGCGTCCAGTGCCTTGGCACCCTATGCACCGCTCAGCTGGCCCGCTCCCGGCTCCCCACGGACCCCGGAGAGCTGGAGGCAGGGCCCGGGGGAGGAGCCGGACGCCCCGGGGCGGAGCCCAGGCCTCATGACCACGCCTCCTGGTGGGCGGGGCAGAGCGCGCCGCGCGCACGTGGTGCAGACTGCGCTTGCGTCGGGGCCACTACGTGTTCCATCGAACGCGTCTCCGCGCAGAGCCTGGAGATGCGTCCGCTTTCCCTAAAGCAGGTGTTGCAGACCTCTGCCCTGGGTGGAGCAGGTAACCTCCACGGAGGAGATCCGGTGCCCCTCTTCCGAGAGGGACTATCTTACTGGATACGAGCTGCAGCCCCCGCCACCTTGCCGACTCTTCCAGAAATAGCTTACCACCCTGCTACCTCCTGAAGCTGATTGTGCAGTTATCGCCCATTCGTGGAACAGTTGACAAGGTAGGCTTCCATTTTACAAACCAGGTTCAGTTTCAGTGATGTTTCAGGACTCGGGCTTTTAGAGATCGGTCCTGTCTACAGATCCCCACTGCCTTTATCGTCACAGCTATCGGGCTTCCTTTGACCCCTTCCGCAAAGTTCAACCTTCCCGCCGTGGAAACCAAGATTGGTCTACCTATTTGCTCCCTTCTCCTCTTAATCGCTAGGACATTCAGATAATTACCAGATGCACGTATTAATGAACAAGCTTACACTTGCGTGGAAAAGTGAGGATTCCAAGCTGCCAGGAAGTGGAGGGAAAGGTGGATTCTGTGACAGTTAATGTTGGTGGTCAACTTGATTGCATCTGAAATCAAGAAGAAGGCAAAACTGCTGGGCACTCCCGTGGGGTTTTCTTGGTCAGATTATTTGAAGTGGGAATGTGCACAATGCCTTCGGGTAGTAACCCGTACAAAAGGGAAATGGAAGAAGGAACTGCTTTTGGGCTGTTTGCCTTCGCTTGCTGATAAGTTCGTCTATCCGGTTACTGCCACTACGGAATTCATTTGCTGACATTAGAACCAGCCTCTTCCAGCTGCCAACTCAGACTAAAGACCAACTCTGTTCAGGAACCCTCCAGGCCTTCAGCAACGGATTGGGATTGCTTGGGACACTCATCCTTGTGGACTGAGCAACTCCTATTGTTGGCCTGCCCAGGCAGTGTCGAGTAAAACAATCTACTAAAGCCCTGTTTAATATATATTCATCAGTTCTGTTCCTCTAGATCAGTGGGTCTCAGCCTTCCTAATGCTTCAACCCTTGAACACAGTTCCTCGTTATTTATTATTTTTGTTGCTACTTCATAACTGTAATTTTGCTAGTTATGAATTGTAATGTAAATATCTGGGTTTTCCAATGATCTTAAAGGACCCCTGTGAAAGGGTCATTCGACACCCAAGGGGTCGAGACCCACAGGTTGAGAACCATTGCTCTAGAGTAACCTAACACAGATTCATCCCCCAGCCCACCCCAGAAACTATGGTATATTATAAGCAAAAGACCAATAAAGTTTTTCCTAAACAAAGCTTTATGAGACAAAAAAAAACCTCCCAAAATACCTTTAAGTTCAGTTTGAATTGACCATCCACTACTGGGCTTGGGGCATGCTCTTGAGTACGGTTTGTATCCCCAATGAGACAACATTGTACAGATTCATTCTTGATCGTACCCACTCATAATTTCTGAGATTTATTAAGCCTGAGCATATATATATATATATCTTAGTTTAAAGTTGTTAAAGAAGTTAGACCAGGTGGCACAGATCTGTAAGCTCTGCTACTCAGGAGTCTCGAAGCAGAACGTCCGTATCAAAGTTGACAATAAATAAATAAATACCCCACAGACTTTCCTCCCAGCTAATCTGATGGAGGCATTTTCTCAGCTGAGATTTTGTCTTCCCACATATGCCTAGGTCTATGTCAAGTTGACAATAAATAAATAAATACCCCACAGACTTTCCTCCCAGCTAATCTGATGGAGGCATTTTCTCAGCTGAGATTTTGTCTTCCCACATATGCCTAGGTCTATGTCAAGTTGACAATAAATAAATAGCTGGGCGGTGGTGGCGAACGCCTTTAATCCCAGCACTCGGGAGGCAGCGGCAGGCGGATCTCTGTGAGTTCGAGACCAGCCTGGTCTACAGAGCTATTTCCAGGACAAGCTCCAAAGCCACAGAGAAACCCTGTCTCGAAAAACAAAAGACAATAAATAAATAAATAAATAAATAAAGCCAGCACAAGCTATAACTCAGTCTAAAATGTTTGAGCCCTAGCTTTAATCCTCCAGTACCACAGAAATAAAGAAAAAGGAAGGAAGGAAGCATTACTTTTTGGTAAGAGAGGGGAAAAGGAAAACAGACTCAGAAATAAACAACAACAGTAATAGTCTTTTATTCATGCCATAAACCTGCAAGAGATGGGGTCTCTAGTCTGAGAATCCAGCCCATTGTCTGGGGTGCTTATGGGGCAGAAAAAGTTGGGCTGGGGGTTGGTTGGAAGGCATCCTCTTTGGGCCTGCAGTTGGCCGTTGCCAGGAGTAACAAATGAGTCAGGGTGTCGGGTGACTCTAAGTATCTCTCATGGCAGCCATCACTGGGGGCCACAGGGCAGAGCAGATAAGAATCTAGAGAAATGGCTTTGCTATAGTTCTAGAAACCAAATTAGTTTTGGAATTTGTCACTGCACAGCCAACGTGGTGATGGTTTACAAAAAGGCGTGGACAGGACTGACAGTTTTAATTAAGCCTTAGTCCTGGCCCTCTGGAGGAGGAAGCCAGACTTCCTCCTCATGGCTCCCCACGTTTCAGCCACCGTGCTCTCTCCACTCCTCTTGCGCCCTACAGCAGGTGTCCCTGTGCAAGCCTCCCAGGATCTACACTCAGGGTATCTACTACTCTTCCCCCCGCATCGTGTCTCACGTTTGCAATTTAGGTTCACTCTCATTAGGGTTGGCTAAGTCTTTTCTCCTCTGCAAAAACCTCAGAAGGAGCTCTGAGACCTATGATCGCCCGGACCTGACCAGTTTTCCCTGTGCTGCATAGTAAGGTCTTAATCTGCGTACACGTGTTACCCCTACTTCCATGTGTGATTTTTTTTTTACTGTGTACAAATACTTCATGAAAGGCAGGCCACACTATGGTAATGCCAAAAGTAGTCATTTTTCTGTGAGGGCAGGCCCTTTGTTTGGTTGTTGTTAAGATAGGTTCGTGTAATTCATACTGGCCTGGAACAGGCAATGTAGCTATAGCTATCCTTATTTTTTTAAGTTTTTACAGTTTTTTTCTTATGTGTGTCTGTGAGTGTATGCACATGTGTCTACACTCAGTGCAGGCGCCATGGAGGCCAGGGGATGTTGGTTCTCTTGGGCCTTGAGCTACAACAGGTGGTTGCGAGCCATTTGATCTAGGATTGGAGCTTTAGTCCTCATGACTGAGGGACAGGCACTCTTTTTTCTTTCCCTTTTTAAAAGATTTATTCGTTTTTAATGTTCATTGGAAGTTTTGCTTGCATGTCTATGAGGGTGCGAGATTCCCTGGAGTAGTTGACAGATGTGAGCAGGTGCTAGGAATAAAACCCACAAGGTCTCCTGGAAGAGCAGCCAGGGCTCTTAATTGCTGAGCCATCTCCCCAGCCCCAGAAACAAACACTCTTAATTACAGAGCTGTCTCCAGCCCTTAGCCTTGACTTTTTTATTCTCCTACTTCTACCTCTGAAGTCCTGGGACTGCAAATGTGTACCACAATGCTCAACTTCTGATTAACTCTTTTTAAATTAAATTTGTATGTGAATGGGTGTTTTACCTGCATGTATGTCTGTGCATCACGTTTGTGCTTGAAGCCCTCTAAGGCCAGAAGAGTGTGTCAGATCTCCATGTGGGTGCTGGGAATTGAACCTCTGGAAGAGCAGCAAATGCTCTGTAAAGTGGAGTTTTCCTGTCCCGTCTGCCCAGTCCCAAATAAACACATAGTGACTTAATCTATTTATATATGTGCGGTCAATAAGTCAGGCTTATTACTAGCTAACTCTTACACTTAAATTAACCCATATTTCTTATCTGTGCTTTGTCACGTGGCTCATAACTTACCTTATTTTCTATACATCCTGCATCCCAGCGGCCAACTGACGTCCACCCAACTCCACCCTTCTTCCTCCCAGCATCTTCAATTTGGCTTTCCTGCCTAGCCTTATTCTGACTTGCTATAGTCCAATCAGCTTTTTAATTAATCAATGAGAGTAATCCATATTCTCAGCATACAGAAGGATTATCCCACCAGCATGCTCTTAGCCATTGATCCATCTCTCTAGCCACCTCAGAGTATTTTAATTTGCATTTCCCTGATGGCTAAAGATATTGAACACTATTTATTTATTTATTTATTTTTATTTATTTATTTATTTGGTTTTTCAAGACAGGGTTTCTCTGTGGCTTTGGAGCCTGCGCTGGAACTAGCTCTTGTAGACCAGGCTGGTCTTGAACTCACAAAGATCCACCTGCCTCTGCCTCCCGAGTGCTAGGATTAAAGGCGTGTGCCACCACTGCCCGGCATCTAATTTTATTTTTGAGAAAGGATCTCATGTAGCTCAGGCTAGCCTCGGATTCACTGTGTTGTCAATGTTGAACTTCTATCTGCCTGTTTTCACTTCCCAAGTGCTGGGATCACAGGCGAGTACTACCACACGCAGATGATTCAGTCCTGGGGATCAAACCCAAGGCTAGGCAAGTAGTCTACCAGTTGTGGGAAGTTTATACACTGTATGAAAATGTATTGCTGTGATTGGTGTAATAAAAAGCTGAATGGCCAATAGCTAGGCAGGAGGCATAGGCGGGACTTCCAGGCAAAGAGAGAACTCTGAGAAGAAGGCGGAGTCACCAACCAGACAAGGAGGAAGCAACACGGGCAGTAGGGAGAGATGAAGTAACAAGCTACCCGACAGAATGTGGATTAAAATAAATGAGTTAATTAAGTTATAAGAGCTAGTGGGGCAAGCCTAACCTAAGGCCAAGCTTTCATAATTAACATCTCCGTGTTATTTGTGGGCTGGCGGCCCAAAGAATGTAGGGATGTAGCTACATCCCTGGCCCTCAAAAAATAAATTATATGTGCACACACACACAGAGTGTTGGGTTTATATAGTATTTGTGTGTCGTGTGTGTGCACCCACCACACATGTGGAGATCATAGGACAACCTTGCGTGTTAGTCTCCACCTTCCATCTCAGGCAGGAGCACTGGCTTTACAGCCATGTGGCACGCCCAACTTTACTTGGCTTCCGGGGATTCAAACTCAGTTCTTCACATTTGCAAGGCAAGTGCTTTACCCACTAAACCAACAAGCAGTTCTCAACCTTCCTAATGCTGTAAGCCCTTTAATACAGTTCCTTGTGTTGTGCTGACCCCCAGCCATAAATTTTATTTCATTACAACGTCATAACTAATTTTGCTATTGTTATGTAATCATAATATAAACATATGATATGCAGGATATCTGATATATGACCCCGAAAGGGGTTGCAACCACATATATGTGGTGAATATGTGGTGTGTGTGTGTGTATACACACTTTCATGCGTGTGGAGGCCCTAGGATGCCAAGTGTCTTCCTTGATTGATCTCTATTTAAAAATGTTTTGTTGAGTGGTGGCACATGCCTTTAATCCCAGCGCTCAGGAGGCAGAGGCAGGTGAATCTCTGTGAGTTTGAGGCCAGCCTGGTCTACAAGAGCTAGTTCCAGGACAGGCCCCAAAATACTACAGAGAAACCCCGTCTCAAAAGAAAGAGAGAGAGAGAAAGAAAGAAGAGAAAAATGTTTTTAGATTTATACTTTACTTACTGGTTTGTGCATGGATGCCCGACCTGCAGTGCACACGTGAAGATAGGAGAACTTTCAGGAGTCTGTTCTCTGTCTCTATGTGGATTCAGGGTATGGAACTAAAGTCACTGCACTTGGCAGCAAGCACCTTTACACAATAATCCTTCTTGCCAGCCCCTCCACCTTTATTTATCTTAAAGGTTTATTTATTATATATACAATGTTCTGTCTGCATGCATGCCTGCAGACCAGAAGAGGGCGCCAGGTCTCATTACAAATGGTTGTGAGCCACCATGTAGTTGCTGAGAATTGAACTCAGTACCTCTGGAAGAGCAGTCCATGCTCTTAACGCACGCCTGAGCCATCTCTCCAGCCCCCCACCTTTATTGTTTTGAGAGTTCCTTTTCCCTCTGTGTTTAAATTTATTTTGATTGATTGACTGATTTTGAGCCAGGGTCTCTATGTAGCCGTCTCTGAACTCACAGAGATCCTTCTGCCTCTGCATCCTAAGTGCTGAGATCAGAGTGTTTGCCATCATCTCCAGTTTCAAAAACAAAAACAACCAAATAGTGAAAACAACTACCTCTGCTTCTCGAGTACTGAGATTAAAGGAATGTACCACCATACCTAGCTCAAAATATATTTTTATTACACACACACATACTTGATTTTCAAGACAGGGTTTCTCTGTGTGTCTCTGGCTCTTCTGGAACTCACTTTTAGACCAGGCTGTCCTTGAACTCAAAGATCCACCTGCCTCTGCCTCCCGAGTGCTGGGTGCACCACTATGCCTGGCTATATTTTTAACTCAGTAAAAGCACCCTCATTTGCAGATTCTAGGATTATGAACAATGTCTATGCTTTCTAAATATTTTGCCAAAGTCATATTATCTCTTCCTTTTATTTTTTCTTTTGTTTTATTTGATTTTTCAGGATTAAAAACAGGCCAGACGAGGGGTCTGCTTCATTTCAGCTCCTTTGCTTGCAAGCTTCGGCCTCTCTACCTTCTGCTTGTCCCTGCTGACCAGAGTGTAATCCTGCAGCATTTCACATTGTCCCTGTTCTCAAGCTGACTGGTTTGGCATCCTTTCACCTATGCACGGCAAATCCTTGACTTCATAAATTTTCTCAGTTTTATAATTAGAGTAAAAACATGATTCAAAAATAAGCTCTGGCCAGACTGTGCCTCCCAGTACTCAGGAGGCAGAGGCAGATGGATCTCTCTGCCAGTTTGATAACAGCCAGAGAAACTCTTCACAAAGAAACCCTGTCTCAAAAAAAAAAAAAGATAAAATAAATATAAAATAATAAACAATAATAATCTCTGAGCTGGGCTGTGGTGGTGCAGGCTTTTTGTTGTTGTTTAAAAAATCAAAAGCAGCCAGGTGGTGGTGGCGCACACCTTTACTCCCAGCACTCGGGAGGCAGAGGCAGGCGGATCTCTGTGAGTTCGAGGCCAGCCTGGTCTACAAGAGCTAGTTTCCAGGACAGGCTCCAAAGCTACAGAGAAACCCTGTCTCAAAAAAAAAAAAAAAAAAAAAATTTAAAAAAATCAAAAACAAAATACCATCTGGAAACGGGCTGCTCTCTCTATTTATGTACTTTTCATCTCTGATTGTTTCAGGTAGCTTCATGGCTGCTCCACGTGATTCACAGGACCCTTCCTATCTGCTCCCTCCAAACCCTGAGGACTGGGAGGAGCAAGGCATCCCGGCCTTTGTCTATGGACAGAAAGACCTCGTCGGGAAGGGAATCCAGTGGCCCGGGAATGCAAGCCGCACCCTGGACACACTGCCACGGTCCCGCTTTGACTCTGCCCTCTGTTCTGCGTGGAGGCAGCGAGTGGAGCTGGGCCTGTTTCGATACCGCCTAGAAGATTTGCAGACTCAAATCCTCCCTGGTTCCGTGGGCTTTGTAGCCCAGCTGAATATAGAGCGAGGAGTACAGAGGAGGCCACCCCAGAATATCAAAAGTGTGAGGCAGGAGTTTGACCCCGAACAGTTTAACTTCAATAAAATCCGACCCGGAGAAGTCCTTTTCCGTTTGCAACGATGGGAGCCTCATGGCCCAAAGCAAGAGGACATCCTTGTGTTGATCAATGTCAGCCCCCTGGAGTGGGGGCACGTGTTGCTGGTGCCTGAGCCTGCTCGTGGGCTCCCCCAACGCCTGCTGCCTGGGATACTGCGGGCCGGGCTTGAAGCTGTGCTACTGAGTTTGCACCCAGGCTTCCGGGTTGGCTTCAACAGCCTGGGAGGTTTGGCCTCTGTGAATCATCTCCACCTGCATGGTTACTACCTAGCCCACCCACTGCCTGTGGAGGGTGCCCCAAGCATACCTCTAGACCCAAAGGGCTCTATACATCTGCTGCAGGCCCTCCCAGCCCCTGGCTTCCTCTTTTACACTAGTGGGCCAGGGCCTGACATGGAAGCCTTAATTAGTAGGGTATGCCGGGCCACTGACTATCTGAGCAACCATGAGATTGCACATAATTTATTTGTGACCCGGGGCGCTCCACCCGGGCAGGCATCATCTTCCTCAGGCCTCACTGGACTCCGAGTCATTCTGTGGGCCCGGAAGTCCAGCTTTGGAATAAAGGAAAGTGGGGCCTTCAATGTTGCACTCTGTGAGCTGGCTGGCCACCTACCTGTTAAGACATCCCAGGACTTTGGCAGCTTGACAGAGGCAGCTGCAGTGGCCCTCATTCAGGACTGTCTGCTGCCCCAAACTCAGGCGGATGAGGTGCAGGCAGCGCTGGTGGCCCTGATGGCCCAGGAAGAGCTGTGATTCTCCAGGAGTATTTTCTTTCTTGATTCAAGGCCCTTTCCAAAAAGCTGCTAATCACTGGTATTTGGGCATCTCTTGAGTGACGGCCTTCCCACTGCTCAGCTCAAGGACTGAGTATAAAGACAACGCTGAATGAATGTAGCCCGGCGAACCCGGCGAAGGTTCCAGCTGCTTCTCCCCTCCCTTAGACAAGCCCCAGGGGTAACAGATCTACCATTAAGGGCCAGGAAGATCACTCTGTGGGGAAAGAGTGCTTGCTGCCTGTAGACCTGAGTTCAACCTCCAGAGCCCATATGGTCAAGGCTGACTTCCATATACACACCATGGCACACACTCATACATGTACATGCATATAAAAGTAAATGTATCTCAGCCGGGCGGTGGTGGCGCACGCCTTTAATCCCAGCACTCGGGAGACAGAGGCAGGCGAATCTCTGTGAGTTCGAGACCAGCCTGGTCTACAAGAGCTAGTTCCAGGACAGGCTCCAAAGCTACAGAGAAAACCTGTCTTGAAAAACCAAAATAAATAAAGAAAGAAAAATAAGAAAAATAATTAAAAAAAATAAAGTAAATGTATCTCAAATAAATAAAGTAAATGTGCCAGGTGGTGGTGGTAGTGCACACCTTCAATCCCAGCATGGGGTGGGGGTGGGGGCAGCAGAGGCAGGGAGATCTCTGTCCATTCCATGATAGCCTGATCTACAGATCAAGTTCAGGACAGTCCAGGCTACACGAAGAAACCCTTTTTCAGGTGGAGGGCGCGCAATTAAATCAGGAGGTGCTGCTATCTGGACTTTGTCTTTTGGTGAGAATCACTGGCCTCTGTTTTTGTGGGTTATGGATGCACCCAGCTACCATTTCCTTATCTGACCTTCACTCTTGCCCTTTTCCCACCACTGACTGCCTTTTCTTTTCTTAATAGATGGAGTGTGCTCTGCTGCCCAATCTAGCCTCAAACTCCTCAACTAACTCCCCACCTTAGTTCCCTGAATCGCCTGGATTCTAGCTTTGCCTGTGGCTGGTTTTGCCTCTCCCCTGTACTCGGCACTACTTCATCCAGATGCTCAACTTCCCATCCCTCTGAAAATCCATCCTAAATTTTTGTCTAGCCCCCAATAACAGAGTTGACTAGTGAGCTCTAAGGCAGCCTAGATTACATACCAACTCTACCTTAAATCTTTCTTAATGCTGGTCATAGGCCAGAAAGAGAGCTCAGGAGTAAAGGTACTTGGCATCAAGTACAGGACAGGAGCTTCATCCCTGGGACACACTTCGTTCAAGGAGAACCACAGATCCCTGGGACACACTTCGTTCAAGGAGAACCACAGATCCCTGGGACACACTTCGTTCAAGGAGAACCACAGATCCCTGGGACACACTTCGTTCAAGGAGAACCACAGATCCCTGGGACACACTTCGTTCAAGGAGAACCAACACCTGCAAGTTTCTCTGACTTCCCACGTGGACACTGAACAAACCTAACAAGTTTGTTAGGGTTTTCTGTTGTTTTGCTTTGACTTTTGTTTTTGTTTTTTGTATCTTTGTTTTGTTTCGAGACACGGTTTCTCTGTGTAACAGTCCTGGTTGTCCTGGAACTTGCTTTGTAGACCAGGCTGGCCTCAAACTCACTGAGATCTACCTGCCTCTGCCTCCCAATTGCTGAGATTAAAGACAGGCATCACCACCGCCCGGCTCTGTTTGTTTTGAGACAGGGTCTCACTGTGTAGCTTTGACTGGCCACCAAATCACAGAGATCGGACAGCCTCTGGCTCCGACATGCTAGGACTAAAGGCATAGCCTGGCTTAATTTTTTAAAGAAGTGCTGGTCCTTTTACTGCTTCCACTTAAATGAAGAAATGATTGGTGACACAGTCACTTTCTTAGGGCAAGCAGCTACTAGCAGAGTCAAGGCTGAAGCACAGGCCTTGACTTGAGAGGCCAGGACTTAACACTGGTACAATGTATAGTTGAGACGGTCTATCCAGTCAGCAACTTCCATGATGGCAGTGCTGTCTTTCAAAGTTGATGGCCGTCCTGGGATCTTTCAGCAACTAAGTCCCTGTACCCTACCTGTGGTTGAGTCAATCTGGGAAGTTTTTAAAAGCTGACTTAGGTGTGATGGCACACACCTGTAATCCTAGCATTTGGGCACTGCCACAAATTTCAGGCCAGCTTGCATTACAAGCATGAGTCGTGTTTAAAAAAGCAAAGGGGATGGAGAGATGGTTAAGAGTGATGGCTGAGCCAGGCTCAGGAAGCAGATCTCTGGGACTTGAAAGGTATCCAGGGCTACATGAGGAGACCCTGCCTATAAAACAAAAAACACCCATCCCGGCATGGTGGCATAATGCTTTTAATCACATCACTGAGAAGGGAAAGTATTTATGAGTTTGAGGTCATCTTGGTTTACATAGTGAGTTCCAGGCTTGCCAGGTCAACATAGAAAAACCCTGTCTCAAAACAAAAACATCCACAAATATTAGGACCAACTTCTTTGAGATCCCCACATAGGCTGAAAACCTGAAGCTCTCCAAGAATCCTTCAGGCCTCCAGAGCCAGAAGGGGACTGCTGAGACATGCTGCCTTGCAGACTGAACAACAGCTGGAGTCTTGGCTTCTCCACGGTGGGGCAACCTCCTGTACACATCAAATATATGTAAACAAAGCTTTGTTCTTCCCGAGAACCCCGACTAATATCCTTGAACAAGATCAAGTCAAGCCAACCAACATTCCAATATAGATGGAGAAAGTCTTTGAAGACACGGTTTTCTTCTCAGGAAATCTAATTCTTTGTTTGATTGTCTATTTTCTGAGACAGTATTTGTCTTCATAGCCCTGGCTGTTCTAGAACTTAGTATGTAGACCAATCTAGGCTTAACTCTTCATGAGATCTGCCTACCTCTCCCTCTGAATGCTGGGATTAAATGTGAGTGCTACAAAACCTGGCCTTTTTTAAGGAATTCTAGCTCACACTTAGAACTCACTCTGTAATCTCAGGATGACCTTGAATTTTTAAGTCTCCTGCCACTACCTCCCACGTGGTGGGATCACAAGTAAAAGCCACCATGTCTTTTTTTTTTAACCTTAACCATATGCAAGAGGCCCAAGGGCCTCTTCCATCCTTGTCAAGGGGAGTGCTAACCTCTCTTTTCATAAAACACTGTCACGTCTGTTTTATGGGGTGTTGGAGATCAACCCAGGGCTTTGTGCACCTTGGGCCATCAGTTTACTCAGCTGACCTACATCCCAACCCCATGTCTTTACTTTAAAATTGTTTTTATTAATTTACTTTGTGTCTGTGTGTGTCTGTCTAGATCAGCAGGTAAGTTTTGGGAAGTCAGTTTTCTCCTATTCTGAGGACTCTAACTCAGGTCATCAACCTTGAATTCCTTTACCTGCTGAGCCATCTTGAAGCCCTGTGCTGTGGGATAACCCCTCTGTATGCTGTGAATATATTTTTTTAAACTTTTTTTGTAATTTTTTAAAGATTTATTTATTTATCATGTATACAACATTCTGCCTCCATGTTTGCCCGCACGCCAGAGGAGGGCGCCAGATCTCATTACAGATGGTTGTGAGCCACCATGTGGTTGCTGGGAATTGAACTCAGGTCCTCTGGAAGAGCAGCCAGTGCTCTTAACCACTGAGCCATCTCTCCAGCCCCTGCTGTGAATATATTTTATTACCATTTGTTAATAAAGAAGCTGTTTTGACCTCTAGCAAGGCAGGATATAGCCAGGTAAGAAATCCAAGCAGAGATACAGGGAGAAGAAGGACAGAGTCAGGCAGATGCCAGCCAGCCACTGGAGCAACAAGATGTACTAGAGAACAGGTAATGCCATGAAGCCATGTGGCAAAATATAGATTAATAGAAACGGGTTAATTTAAGTTATAAGAGCTAGTTAGTAATAAGCCTGAGCAATAGGCCAAACGGTTTCTAATTAAATATTAAGCCTCTGAATGATTATTTTAAAAGTGACTGTGGAACCGGGTAGGACAGAAAAGCCTCCAGTTATACCCCTGCCTTTACTTTTTATGCAAATTCCTTGATTTGAATTATGAAGTTATTACCAGATTACATCACTTTTCAGAGTCAGTTACAATCATCTTGAGAAGTACAGAAAAAACCGTGACAAGGGTACATCAGTGCCTAAATACACACTTTTCATTCTCTTGTTATAGGTATACAATTTAAAAGATTATACACTGAGCAGAATTCCATCTAAGTTATGAACTCACCTCAAAAATGTCATATTCAACATCTTAAATTTAGGGGTTTGATGATACAAGTTTCAAAATATATATATATATATATATATATATATTGACTTTATGACAAAACATTTGTTTACATTTTAGATGTTGGGGTAATGCAACCTCAGGGTAATTATTTCCTGTACTTATAATGCTTGCTTGTTTACTTACTTGAAACCCCTTTAAGCCCCTTTAAGGTGGCTCACAGCCACCTATAATGAGATCTGGTGCCCTCTTCTGGCATGTAAGCATACATGGAAGGAATGTTGTATACATAAAATATAAATCTATCTTTAAAAAAATTTTTTAAAAAGAATAAAAGAATGAGAGTCTAGAGATGGCGCAGGGCTGGAAAGATGGCTCAGCAGTTAAGAGCACTCTAACTCTTGTAGAGAACCAGTATTGGTTCCAAGCACCCACATGGCAACTGTCAACCATATGTAATGCCATTTCTAGAGGACTGACAACCTCTTCTGACCTCTGAGGGCATTGCATGCATGTGATACACATATAAATGTGTGCAAAACACCCATACAAATAATTAAATTTTTAAAAGAATGAAAGAGGGGGCTGGAGAAATGGATCAGTGGTTAAGAACACTGGCTGCTCTTCCAGAGTACCTGGATACGACTCCCAGCACCCACGTGGCAGCTCACAACCATCTATAATTCCAGTTACAGCGGATTCACCACCCTTTTCTGGCCTCCTCCCACAGGTACGCACTCAAGCACTCGGACACAGACATAAAATAATTTCTTAATAAGAAATGCTGGAGGCCGGGCTGTGGTGGTGCACACCTGTAATCCCAGCACTCCGGAGGCAGAGGAAAGTGGATCTCTGTGAGTTCGAGGCCAGCCTGGTCTACAGAAGCTAGTTCCAGGACAGGCTCCAAAGCTATAGAGAAACCCTGTCTCCAAAAAAGAAAAAGAAATGCTGGAGAAACGACTCGCTAGTTAAGAGCACTTGTATTTCCAGAGGACCCAGGTTCAATTCCCATCACCCACACGGTAGCTCACAACCATGTGTAACTCCAGTCTCAAGGGATCTGATGTCTTTTTCTGACTTGCACAGGCACCAGGCAAGAATGGGGTCCATATCCATACATGCAGGCAAAAGCTCATACACATAAGATAATTAATGTTAAAAAATTAAAAGTGGCAAAAGCCTCCATTACCATACAACCAATTACTTTGGTAAATTTTCAGTAAGCAGAAAAATACTCATTCATGTAACATCTGGAATGTTTGTCTTTTTTTTAAAAAAAAAAAAAACAAAACAGCACGTTCTCTGGATTTTGCCACACAAAATAATCCAGCCGGGCGGTGATGGCACACACCTTCAATCCCAGCAATCGGGAAGCAGAGGCAAGCAGATCTGAGTTCGAAGCCAGCCTGGTTTAGAACGAGTTCCAAGACAGTCAAGACTGTTTCACAGAGAAACCCTATCTCAAAAAAACATCAAAACCAAACAAACAAAAAATAATCTGAATGACAAGTTGGGTTGGAATTGGTGGAGGAGGCTAGTGGAATCTAAAGTGGGGGAATGTCAGGTATAGAAAGGCGCTAACAACAGAGCAATTGGATGAGGTAACTACTATTTCCTCATCGTTCAAGTAAAAACTTATTTATGGTGGTGGGCTCCATGCCTAGGCATGGGTGTAGAGGTCGAGGACAGCTTAATGTTGCCCTGGTTCTCTCCTACCACCATGTGGATTCCAGGGGTCGAACTCAAGTCCTCTGGCCTGTCAGCAAACACTTTATTTAACCCGCTGAACCACCTCTCTAGCCCCATTCTGTAATTCGTTAATGGAACTGTTTCAGTTTATCAGGGTGAAGACCTCGGAAGGCACGTGTCCTAATCGCTTGCTGTCCCTGTCATTTATAGCACCATTTCTAAAATGCAGAAGAGGCACAAGCAGCTATTTGTCCCAAATATAGACTTGTTTGCCTTGGCCATCGGATTGCAGGAAAGGTGGGTGGGAGAAGGCGCCCACTCGCGCCAGTGCAGGAGGACTACAAGTCCTATAATGCATTGGAAGAATCCCTCTTGGTTGATCACGGGCTCTTTCGCACTCTGACCTCCAGCCGCACTCGGCAAAAGCAGACAACCCGGGGCCAAGATGGCTTCGACTGGCACCAGGGTGGGTGTGGTTCCCGGGAAGACCACGCCCCCAGAACGCTACTCCAATAGGGACCGCCTTCGTGTCCATAGCGACGGCGGCGGCGGCGGCGGCGGCCGTCGGCTTGCTTAAGGAGGCGCCGCCGCCGCCAGGATCTCGGAGCTAGGAGTTAACCCCGAGGGGGAGCGGGCTCCCCCTCGCGACGGCGGGGACAGACAGTCCTGTGGAACGAAGAGACGGTCCCCGACGTCCAGCAACGCCCAGGAAGAGGCGCAGCGGGCGAGGGTCGGCCATGAGCGACCAGCTGAGTCCAGCCCGGGGCTGCTAGGGGCAGCTCCAGCAGCCCCTGAGCTCTCCTCGAAACCTCGGGTGGGCAGTGTCTGCCGTGGGTTTCCTTTCCTCTATCAGAGCCCAAAGGGTCTCAGCCATCTGATGCCCGGCCCTGACGTGTTCACACAGGGAAACTGAATCCTGGCTCAGGGAAAGGGCCGGCCCGAGAACCTTTGATCATCATGGGTATTTTAAAGCAAAGAGTCCAACAGTTCTGTCAGCCACCTCTCTTCCTATTCAGGAAACAAAACAGCCGCGGTTGTAGCTTCTACCCCACTCCCTCTGCATTCAGTGCAGTGTGTCGTATGGCCCAGGGTAGTCCTGGATGATGGGGTCTTTTAGTTCAGGGCTTACATCCTACCAACGTCCCATCCTCCCCACAGCCTTGTACTTGGAAACAACCTAGTCTACATTGGTCTAAAAGAGCAACATTTTCTTCTAGCTCCATAAAGGGTCTCTGGGTGAATTCCTGCAGGACTTCCTGGCCAAGAAGGAGGTCTGATAAATATTTCATTCCCATGCCTTTCCCCTTAGAATCTAAGAGGATGGAGCCCAGTACCTGTAAGACCAGTGAATCTGAGGAAGACTATGTTGAGGAAGAAGAGTCTGAGGAAGAGTGTGTTAGAGAGGAAGCTACCACCCCTAACTCTTCCCAGCAGGCACTTGCAAAAGCTGACTATAAAGAGTTTGAGAATGGGGTTACCTTATCTATTGTAGCCAAGAAAATTCCAAAGAAAATCTTAAGTGCAACAGACACAGATGATTTGGAAGTTGGGAGGAGAAAGAGGAAGCGGAAACGAAGGTAACTTTGCCCTAGATACCTAGCAGGTCCGGCTCTAAAGAGTCACCCCTTGGCCACCATTTGATAGGGGAGAATGATGGGATGTAAGCTTTTCACGTTAGCCTATGGGAGATCCGAGGAGAACCAGGTCGTGGTTCTCCATCAATAATCCCAGCAATAGGAAGGCTGAGACCGAAGAATTACTATTCATTCCAGGCCAGTTTGGGACCCTGATTAAAAATTCTTATAGCAATGGGCTCAATGGGGAAGACAGCCTAGTGTGAATCACCGAAGGCCTGAGTTTGAATTCCCAATGCTCATCAAAAAGAAGAAAATAACAAAAGCTGGTCATGGTGGCATATGCCTTTGATCCCAGCACTCAGGGGCAGGCTGATCTCTGAGTCCCAGGCCAGCAAATTCCAGGACAGCCAGGGCTACACAGAGAAACCCCCTCTTGAAAATCCAGAAAGAAAGAAACGAAAGGCCAGAGCGGTATTAATCTTTGCTGCAAAGATTTGAAAAAAAAAAAAATCAACCATTTGAATCTGTCCAGCTTGGCGATTTGGCATGCTGGTTTGGTGTTTAAGATGCTGCTAGAGAAAATGAATTTATACTATAAACTCGTTAGCTGTTTCTTCTCCTGAGCTCCCAGCAGCCTGCAGCTTCCCCTGCCCCCCTGCTCTGCCTGATGTCTGTTCTCCCTTTATTTCAGACCCCTGGCCATCAACCTGACCAACTGCAAGTATGAGAGTGGTAAGCGCTGCCCCCATATCTCACAGCTGTGTGTGCAAAAGGGGTTGTTCGTCTTCCTGGGACAGAGCCACAGTCATTCTGCCAGCCCTGGCTCCTGCCTGGGTGACCTACTACCTACTACTTCCTGGGTGTCCCCAGGCTTAGCTCCTGGCAGCTGAGATGTAGCTATGGCAGCTTGTGGCGCTGGTAGGGAAGGTATCTTCACAGCTAGCTGGCAAAACCAAACACACACAAAACCACAAGCCAGGCACCTGGGGGTCAGGGGCTGGCAGATCTCTATGAGTTCTAGGCCAGTCTGGCCTATATAGCGAGTGACAGCCAAGGCTACATAGTGAAACCCTGTTTCCCCTCAAAACCTAAAGAATAAAATATGATAAATCATTTTTTAAAAGGTTGCTAAGAATATAGCTCATTGGTAGAATACTTGTCTAGCATGCATGAAGCCTTGGGTTTGATCCTCAACACCCCATTAAACTGGTCCTGGTAGCTTATGCTTATAATCCCAGCATTTGGAAGCTAGAGTCAAATGGATCAGAAGTTCAAGGTTATCCGTGGTTACATAGCCAGCAAAAAAACAAAATGAAAAAATCTGGTGAAATGTCACCATTGTTCTACCCTTCAAGTAAGGAGCATAAAGAAAGTTAAAACTGCTTTTGGTGCTGGAGAGAGAGCGTTTTTTTTTTCTTTTTAGTATTTTTTTATTGATATTTATTGAGTTCTACATTTTTCTCTGCTCCCCTCCCTGCCTCTCCCCTCTCCCCTTCGACGCTCCCCTAAGGTCCCCATGCTCCCAATTTACTCAGGAGATCTTATCTTTTTCTACTTTCTACTTCCCATGTAGATTAGATCTATGTAAGTCTCTCTTAGAGTCTGCATTGTTGTCTAAGTTCTCTGGGATTGTGGTTTGTAGGCTGGCTTTCTTTGCTTTATATTTAAAAACCACCTATGAGTGAGTACATGTGACAATTGTCTTTCCGTGTCTGGGTTACCTCACTCAAAATAATGTTTTCTAGATCCATCCATTTTCCTGCAAAATTCAAGCTGTCGTTTTTTTCTGCCATGTAGTACTCCATTGTGTAAATGTAGCACTTTTTTTAAAATCCTTTCTTTGATTGAGGGACATTTAGGTTGTTTCCAGGTTCTGGCTATGACAAACAAAGCTGCTATGAACATAGTTAAGCACATGTCCTTGTGGCACGATTGAGCATCCTTTGGATATATACCTAAAAGTGGTATTATTGGGTCTTAAA
>JAQHUG010000571.1:610952-622502 GCA_028555095.1 Dicrostonyx torquatus | reverse complement strand
GAGTCCACACCGTGTCACACATGACCACCTGCTACAGTCCTCCATCACCCTGGAGTCCACAAACAGCTGTTTTGGAGCTTTTGCTTCCTCTTGCTACACAAACCCCAACTCTCCAGCAGCCACGCTGGAGCACAAAAGAGCGCTCTAGCCACGCCAGGAGGCAAAGGCCTGTCCCAACTACTCAGGAAGCTGAGGCAGAAGGCTCAGGTTCAGGGCTGGCTCTAGTCTGAGGTGAATTCAAGGCCTACAAGAGTAATTTGGTTAGGAGTCAATCTTAAACTTAAAAACAAAGCACAGGGTGGGGCTGGAGAGATGGCTTAGAGATTAGAGCACTGACTGCTCTTCCTAGAGGTCCTGAGTTCAATTCCCAGCAACCACATGGAGCCCTCCTCTGCCATGCAGGCAGAAACTATATAAATAATAAATAATCCTTTAAAAAAATGCATAAGGGTAGCTCAGGAGCAGACTGTTAACTTAGCAGCTCAAGGCTCTGGAATCAGATTTACAACACCACAAAAATAAAATAAAAGAATCAAAGTATCACTGTGAACTCTCAGGCACACAGATGCAGTCACAGCACCATACGCACAAGGACAGCTGCAGAAGACCCTGCCATTGCACTAAAGGCACCCATGCTGCCTGCGGGAGCTCACCTCCTACTCCAACCCCACCCCCGTCTTACCCTCTTACCTTGACGTTCGGCATGTACTTTGAGAAGCGCTCGTACTCCTTGCTGATCTGAAAGGCCAGCTCCCTAGTGTGACACATCACCAGCACAGACACCTTCAAGGGAGCAACAGAGACACACAATGAAGTCAGGTCTTTGCCACCCTCTCCAGAGTGACTGTTACAAAAGTGTCTGGCAAACTGTTGGTGACATCAATTCGGAGATGTGAACCATTAAGCCCGTGGCGCTACAGAACATTTCCCCCTGCTGGCAGGGAGAGCAGCCACACAGAGCCTTCCAGGGCATCAGCCTCCACCCCTCCCAGCACTGCCCCAAACATACCTGCCCCGTGATTGGCTCCAGCTGCTGCAGTGTGGCCAGGACAAACACTGCTGTCTTCCCCATGCCTGACTTGGCCTGGCACAGGACATCCATCCCCAGAATGGCCTGAGGGATGCATTCATGCTGGACTAGAAGGAAAAGGGGGAGACGTTTGCACCACGCCAACCCCTTCTTCCCAGCTGATACTCCAGATTTTTCACCTGGTCCCTGTCACCTTTCAGACTTGTCCCATCTCTGTCCCCTTGGTCACATTTACACCCAAGTCACGCCCGACTTAACTCCAGGCATTCCCGGTGCTATGAAAACCCTCTGGCACCTGCCAGCAGCTCACTCCAATGTCCCTGGCTGTCCTTCTTTTCCCTATACTGTAACAATTCATGAACCTGAATGCCTACCACAAACCAATTCTCCATGCTTTTGGGTCAGGAGACCCTGCAACCTTGGACAAAACGAAGGAGTTGGTATCTGACCCAGAAGCCAGCACCTTTAGACAGGAACTAAAGGTCCAGCCAGGCCCTCTGATCAAAGCCAACAAGAGTCTTCTAGTGCTAACATCTGGATACATTCTCATGGCCTGGCCTATCCTAAACACAAATCCCCTCCTTAAGATGCTTAACGAGGTCTCTATGCCCACCTTCCGATGGATGCTCAAAGCCACAGTCTACGATGGCCCGGAGCAGCTCCGGCTTGAGCAAGAAGTCTCGGAAGCCGGAGCTGTGGATGGAGACGTAGGAGCCCTTGACGTCTTTCTTGGCAGGCGCTTCGGTCCCGTCTCCCCCAGCCGCTGTCTCCACTTCATCATCTTCATAGTCCAAGAGCTCGTTGTCAACGTCATTCTCTGCCATAATCGAGCCGGCACGGGGAGAAGGGTGAGTGGTCCCAGAGCAGGTGAGAACGCAGGGGAAGAGAGGCAGTTGAGGAACGGAAGGGAAAGACACCAGTGTTCTGACACAAGAACTGGGAGAGGCGAGAACAAAAAAAAAAGGAAAACTCATCAGTCACGAAAAGATTCACCACTTCTTGTTCACCCCACTCTCTTCCTACTTTGCCTCAACTACACACAAACCTTTGCCCGGAAGGAAAGTGACAGAGACAGACAACATACACAACACCAACGGGACATGTGGAGAGCGGGTCTCGAGTGTCGGCGGCTAACTCAGACACCGTGAAAAAAACGAGCACGACGAACGACTGGCGGGAGGGGGAGAACGCATGGGAACGAGAAAACATCAGGCTGCGCTGTCCCTGTCGCCGCCCGGTGCTGGTCCCCACCATCAGCCATCAGTCAAGGGTGATAGATACAGGTCAGCACTGCGCGGAGCGCTCACTTGCGATTGCAAACATCATGTGGCTGTGGTCAC
The DNA here is from genome assembly GCA_028555095.1 of Dicrostonyx torquatus. Lineage (NCBI taxonomy): Eukaryota > Metazoa > Chordata > Mammalia > Rodentia > Cricetidae > Dicrostonyx > Dicrostonyx torquatus. The sequence continues at coordinate 620,132 of JAQHUG010000571.1, read as the reverse complement.
CGTTCAGTCACCTGGGCGCCCGTCACGGCGGCGCACACCCGCACTCCCAGCCCCGGGAAAGTGGGAGCGGGAGGGAAGGCAGGCGGGAAGGACTGCGGCCAGAACCAGAGGTGCAGGGGGTGCAGAGTGTGCAAGAGGGCCAGGGGTGCAGGAAATGCAGGGGTCCAGGAGAGGAAGAAGGTGCAGGGGGTGCAGGAGAGGAAGAAGGTGCAGGGGGTGCAGGAGAGGGAGAAGGTGTAAAGGGTGCAGGAAATGCAGGGGTACAGGAGAGGGAGAAGGTGTAGAGGGTGCAGGAGAGGCAGGGGTGCAGGGAGTGTTAGGAGAGGGAGGAGGTGCAGAGCATGCAGGGGTTGCAAGAGGTGCAGGGGTGCAAATGGCTCAATGCCAAAAACAAACAAAAAAAAACCCACAACCGGGAAGGCCGGGGCGTGCGCAGTTAAACGGCAGCGCTCGCCCGTCCTCGGCCTCGCAAGCCGCTCCGGCTCCGGGACGGCAAGCGTCTTCGCGCCGCCCCGCGCGTCCCGGGAGGACGCCCTTTCGTGGCGACACCGCCGGCCGCGCACGGAGGCAGCCATTCGGGGGGCGCTCGGAAAGGGGAGCGGGGGCAGAGGGCAGAGAGCCGAGGCCCGGGCGGGCGCCATCTCGTCCTCCACCGCGCGGGCCCGCGACGGGCGGCCCCGCCCTCCTATGGCGCCGCCTCCGGTCGCCGCGGCCCCGGGGTGGGGAAAAGGGACCCGCTGGGTCACCCACGCCACGAGGGAGGGCGACGGCGGCCCCGGCCACCATCTTGGACGGGGGCCCGGCAAGGCTGGCTCTCCCAGAAAGGGACGAGGACAATGGAGTCGGGTGTCCGACTACGCGCCGGCAGCCGGACCGCGGCCCGGGCGAGCGGGATCGGCGGCGCGTGCGGCGGGATGCGGCGCGGGGAGGGCGGATGGCGGCGGATGGCGCCCGAGGCCGAGCCTTACCTAAGCACTGCGAGCGCGTATGGCGGCGGCAGCCCGGACGGAGGCGGGAACCTGCCTTCACTTCCGGTTCCAGGCGCGGCCGCGGCCTCCCCGCCTTCCCGGCTGCCGGGGCGCAGGCGCGGGATGCCGGAAGTCGGCCCCGCGGCGGGCCTCCGGCGGCGCGCGCTCCGGGGCTGCCCTTGGAGAACGCCTGCTTGGAATCCGTCCTCGGGCTCCTCCGCTGCCGCCAGGGACAGCTGCGCGGCGGGAAGCTCGCGCCTCTTCCCCGAAATGCTTACCCGCTTCTCCACACCTCTGCCCTCGGCGTTCGGCTTTGCTTTTGTTTTGTTTCCTTTGCCACGCCAGGCTTCTCTCTGGACGCCTGTCTCTGGGACGCGTTCTCACGGGGGCCTGAGCGTGGTCATCAAGGTGACCTGGGGGTGGCAGGGGAGGTTGCTGGGTCCGGGGTTGCGGGGAGAATGAGCGCTATTTATCCAAAGTGATACTAGCAGCGTAGCAGCTTGGGAGATGGAGGTTTGCATTCTGCCCAAGCGTTTAAAAAAAAACAAATGGTGGGGTTTGAGAGTTAAGCTATTTTCCATCATTATTATTAATGAGAGCAGAACACCCTCAGTCCTACGCCAGCAGCTCCATTGTTCAGCCTGGATTTTCCCCCTATATACGTAGAACTCCCTTCTTGGAGGTGCTACCCACATAAGGAGTTCTGCTGACCCCTGCATCATAAACGTAAGCGCGAGCTTCCCTGTCAGCACACGTCCCCGCTTAACAATGAGGTCGGCTGTGTCCCGATCAGCTCAGAAGCATCCGCTGCTGAGGGTGGTGGCCGGTGGCGCCCTCTCATGTTGGCCTCACAGACGCCCCAGCTTTTGTGTGCGCCCTAAGCGGGGACTAGGAAGTGCAGCAGCTCCAGAGAGGGAGGTATCTGGGGCCCGTGGCTGTGGAGACAGTTCCCCGGCACAGCCTAAAAGGCCAGAGAAGCCCTCTCAAGAGAAGCCTCTTATTGGACCTAACGTTGTAGCACCGAAGAGGGTAACATAGTACGGTTTATCCCGGCTGACCGGCCCTCCAAGTGAGCTTTACAGCCAGGATGCTTGCACCAACCACACAAACTCGTGCAGTGAAGGCTGTGTTTGCACCAAGCACAGCAAACTCGTGCAGTGAAGGCTGTGTTTGCACCAAGCACAGCAAACTCGTGCAGTGAAGGCTGTGTTTGCACCAAGCACAGCAAACTCGTGCAGTGAAGGCTGTGTTTGCACCAAGCACAGCAAACTCGTGCAGTGAAGGCTGTGTTTGCACCAAGCACAGCAAACTCGTGCAGTGAAGGCTGTGTTTACACCAAACACAGCAAACTCGTGCAGTGAAGGCTGTGCTTGCACCAATCAGTATTGTCCCTTTTTAGCACCAGTCATAAGGCACCCTGTGCTCCGGAATGGGAAGTTTCACCGCGCTACCATGAGGGGTGGGGGGGAGTACGGGACTATGACACGGGACTAAATGTCATCTAGAGTCCGTCAAAGCTTGTGATAGCAAACAATCCGGTAGCCGACTGTTTGAAACAGTCTCGACTGAGGCCACACCTTAAAGAGCTGGAACAATTAGCTGTCATCGCTGGGTGGTTTTCTCAAAGTGTTCAAGATGGCCAGTGCTGGGCAAAGGGTGGTCTGGCTGGCTGGCTGACAGTCCTGCTTAAGGCAGCCGAGGCAGCAAGGAGTTGTTCGCAGCTGTCAGTAGAGAATCGAATTGCCCCACCTGTTGGTAAACATCGGAGGAGCCCTTACATAAATAAATGACTCATTAACGTTCATCATGATTTCAGCAATGCTTAAACCTGGGCCAGTGGCCCAGAGCAAGGAGAGTCCTGTCTTACCGTGATTCCTTTTCTTTGTCAGTGAGTTTGAGTCTGTTATATGGCCCAGACTAGCCTCAGACCCTCAGTTCTCCCACCTCAGCCTTCCATTGGCTGGGATTAAAGGCAGTAGGCACCATGCCCTGCTCTACAGTTCCTACAAACATAAGCAAACTGAGAAATAAAGCAAGGTAGCATGGTCACACCAAGATGAAAGCATCCCAATTTCCCATCTCGTCTGTCTCCCTACTTCAAAACTCTGGTTGATTTTGCATAGCTGTTTCCTCTGGATTGACACATCCTCCCTCATGAGATTAGAGAAGACTTTCAGAAAGAACTTGCAAGACACAGAGCCCTTCTCCCAGACTGTGTCACCGGTAAACAGTCCGTGGTGACGGGAGTCTCTGGTGGATCCGCGTACACGTACGCTCTGATGCTGGAGGAAGATGAGGTTTTTTTTTTTAAGATTTGTTTATTAATCATGTATACAGCATTTGTCTGCATGTATCCCTGCAGGCCAGAAAAGGGCACCAGATCTCATTACAGATGGTTGTGAGCCACCATGTGGTTGCTGGGAATTGAACTTAGGACTTCTGGAAGAACAGTCAGCTCTCTTAACCTCTGAGCCATCTCTCAGCCCCGGAAGACGAGTTTTTGATGAGAAGCTGTTCCATTCTCCCTGTTCCTGTGAGTGACCTGTCATCCACACTACCGCCAATGAGCCCCTCGGTCTGCCAGTCTAGACTTGGTGGAGACGTTTCTTTGCTCTTTCATTAGTGCCCTATCTCGCATAAACAGACTTTCTTTTATGTCTACCTACAGAAAAGTCATGCAAGAAAGACTATAGGTTACCTCACTGATTCGAGTCCTGGGTGAAAGGAGCTCGCCTCCCGTAGTGAGGACAGCTGTTGCAAGAATGGAAGTCACAGGGGCTGGAGAGATGGCTCAGCGGTTAAGAGCACTGCCTGCTCTTCCAAAGGTCCTGAATTCAATTCCCAGCAACCACATGATGGCTCACAACCATCTGTAGTGAGGTCTGGTGCCCTCTTCTAGCCTTCAGGCATACACGCAGACAGAATATTGTATACATAATAAATAAATAAATAAATATTAAAAAAACAAAAGAATGGGAGTCACAGAGCAGTCTCCCACCCCAGCATCATTTCACTCTACGGTATTCGCCAGCAGCCAATCATGTGCCAAGTGCTATCCTAGGCTCTGGGGACACAACAGCCTATCATCAGATACTTTACATAATGAGAGCCAAGACCTAAACATACAACGTCAAGCCAGGTGTGGTGGTGCACGTCTTTAATCCCAGCACTCAAGAGGCAGAGGCAGGTGGATCTCTGTGAGTTCAAGGCCAGGTGGTCTCCTTAGCAAATTCCAGGACAGCCAGGGATACATAATAAGATACACAGTGAGACACACACTCTCTCTCTCTCTTTCTTTCATGCGCATGCACAGACACACATGCACACACACGCACGCACGCGCGCACACACACACACACACACACACACACACACACCAGGCACTAATAAGCAGGTAGAACATGGGAAGGTGCAGAGTGCTTGTCCCGACACGCCAGCTTGTCTCTGCTATCCTATGCAGGCCCCGGTTCCCGAGGAGCCACACGTATTCCCACTTGAGAGAAATGAATACATTACTATGTGTTTTTGCTTTTCCAAAAAGTGCCCCAGCTCAGCCCCTTGCAGAGCTCTGAGGCGAGTGAATCAAAGTGAGAAACGGTGAGGCAAGAAGAGGCTGCTTCCATCACCAAGGGACGCGTCCTCAATACTTTATTGGCACTGCTGTTGCACGGGGAAGCGAGGTGTTGAGGGCACAGAAAGGAACCCGTGGATATGGGTGTCACAGCATCACTTCAGCTCTGAGGTGCAGTAAGCTTCGGGAAGAGGAGAGCCACTCACGAGAAACAAAGAGAGGCGCTAAGGGGTTCAAATACACTTGGGACTCTGAGAGGGGCTAAATGGCGTTGTCATACTGACTTTTCAGGGGCCATGATGTGCCTGGGAAGAGCAGCACAGACATTCTTTAGCGATTGCTGGAGTCACACGACTGAGCATCACGGAGTGCCGAGAACAGAGAATTAGGACTCGGGCAGGCCAGCGGGGGGCGGGGCGGTGGTCCTAACACGGGCTTGCCATTCATCGAATCTCAACTAGTACCCATCTGGAGCTGTGCAGACTTCTTACAGGACGGGTCACAGCACCACCTTACAAGGAGCACTATTATCTTTCCAGTTACAAACAGGAGGACGCTGGGGCTTCCAGGTTAAATAGCTTGTCCCAGTCTCGCAGCCAGCAAGGAACAGAGGAGGGAGACAAGCCCAAACCCGCCAGCTCTGTAGTCAGGGTGCGTTCCACACCCCCGTCACCATGTCACACGTTTCACAGAAGGAGCGGATGAGGATGACTTGGGCATTCGTTAGCTCCAGTGGGTCTCACAGAACACAGAGGTTCGGGTTTGAGTAGGCTGTAAGTCTTGCTGGAGAATGTTGGCTCCTGTCCCCTAGGATAACCTCAGCGTGACCACAGCGCATGCGCGGGGGGGTTACTAGGGATCAAAGCCAGGACTCTGTGCATCCTACACAAGCAAGCGATTTTGAGTTGGGATATTTCTCTGTGGAAGGAGCTGGCAGGAGTCAGCCTCTAGGGACATGTCCCTATGACATCCTAGACAGTGATCCGGTAGTTGGGGTGGACCTGGGGCCTGACGTCACAGACCATGCCAAGAAGCTGAGCCAGGACCCGCTCCCGATTTCTCTGCTGGGAGCTGTGCATGCCCTGGACCTGGCGTCTGGTGGCCTGCTCCACTTCAGCAGACAGGTTCCCCTGAGAGCCCATGGCCTGGGGGAGGGGAGGGAGAAAGACAGAAAAAAAGCAGAAACAGAGAAAGAAAGGTCCCAGCGTGTAGAAGGGCGGATCCTGAATAAGGCTTGGAAAACCTTTTCAAAACTACTTGCATCCCACAAAAACATCTAGACACCGGACAGGTCAGCACAATCCCGGTTCCTAAGACTTGACATGCAACTTCACTCAGACTCTAAAACCTCACCATAATGGCCATAAAACTCTGCACCCCCATCGATGTTGCCACGCTCCACACGAACTGTGAAGGCTGCTCCCCCCCCATCGATGTTGCCACGCTCCACACGGACTGTGAAGGCTGCTCCCCCGAATCGATGTTGCCAGGGTTCCTTTAGTCCCCTTATACCCCAGTCTCATGTTGAGGCACCTGCACACATCTTACAGGAGGCGCCCACTAATTTGCACCCAGGTGGGCCCACCCCTGCGGCCCATCAGCTCACTCACCCCTGCGGCCCATCAGCTCACCCACCCCTGCGGCCCTTCAGCTCACCCACCCCTTCGGCCCATCAGCTCACCGCCTGCTGCTTGCTCTGGAACTCCTGCTCACGCTCCCTGCGGTACTGCTCCACCTCCATCTGAGCCTCCTCCTTCGCCTGCTTCAGTCGCCGGGCCTTCCCTAGAGGCAGAAGGACAGTGGGTATAGACACACACACACACCCAGGTGTGCTAGCAGAGGCCAGTTCCCTCCAGAAAGTTATTCAGCTTCCTGTCAACCAACCAAGGGCTCGGTCCTAAAACCCACCCACCTCTTCTATCCTAATAAGCTTTCAGCCCCCAGCTCTGTCTCCATTACCCTCGGGTTTTCCTAAGGACTCAAATGTCCGCTATCCCCTGCCCCTAAATTCTCCTTCCAGAGAAAAGAGGAAGCTCACTCTTCCTGGCATCGGCCACCTTCTCCGCTGCCCTCTTCTCGGCTTGCAGGAGCTGCTGGATACCCTGGGACTGACTGGCCATTTTTGCCACTAGAGAGGATGCTGTTTCGAAGGCGACCAAGGTACCAGATGGCTCCCACCCTCCAGCGCCTACTCCTCCGGCCCGTCGCTGCAGCCCTCCACTCCCACTGGGTCTTAGTGCTCCCGTTTTCTCTCCTACTCCCGCATCCTCACGCTGATGGCTGGTCCTCCAGCGCCTCACCGAGGCGGTACCCGACACGGTCGCCTGGGGGCAGCAGAGACCAGGCCTGTGCTGAGTAACGGCGGCAGGTGCAGGGCCCTGGTGTCACCCGGGTCTGCGGGGCTGAGGATGGGGGAAGGGGAGGCTGCAGTGTTCAGGTGGGAGGAGAGCGTGGTTGGTGGTCTCAGAGGAGACGCAAAGACGACGAGCATGGTGTGGGAAGGTAAGGGTGTGCTTGGAGAGCAGTACCTGGGTTTCACACTCCCAGCTCTGCTCCGTCTCCCTGCCCCCTCCGCCCCTCCCCCTCAGTCTCCATTTTTTTTTAAACATATTTCCCAAATCGGAACGTCTGCACACTTCTCGCCTGCCCTGTCCTATGTTTGCCTTCTTAGTGTCGTCTCATGTATTCTTGTTCTTGGATCTACCTATATACTTGGCCTCATTGTGATTTTTTTCCTTTATTTTGTATTGTATTCCGAAACAGCGTTTCTCTGTGTAGCCCTGGCTGACCCGGAACTCACTCTGTAGACTAGGCTGGCCCTGAACTCAAGAGATCCTCCTGTCTCTGCCTCCCGAGTGCTGGGATTCAATTTTTTTCCACTGTAATTTTTTCCATCTTTACTTCCCCCATCTTTTCTCTTTTTTTTCCCTATCCGTTATTAAAGTATCCCTCCCCTCCTAGTGAAGGGGTCCGAGATAAACCTCCACACAACCCTCCAGCCTCCCAGCCCCGGCAATGCCCTCGAACCCCGGCTCTGCCCTCGAACCCCGCCTCTGATCCTGACTTCCGGTTTCAGGGGGACCCTGTGTCGCGGTCGCCTTGTTTCCCCCCCGGAGGCCTAATCGCGAGTCACCCAGTGCAGACGGAACGATTTCCGGGACGGGCCCCGCGGTTCATTTCCGCCCGCCCGGCGCGCTCCTCCCTCCCCGCCTCCCTTCTCCGTGCGTCCAAAACACGGGCCTCGCGCCTCCAGCTCCGAGGGTCCTCGGGGGGCGGGGAGCAGGTCTGATGAGCCACCCCTCCCCCCCGGCCCCCGAGGAAGGAGCCTCCACGTCTGTCTCTCGGGTACATTGTATTCCGTTTCTAGATCACTTTTTCCCCAGTTCAGATTCCGGCTGATGAAAATTTCCCCGCTCCGGCCTTACTTGATATTTTGTTTGTTTGTTTGTTTTTTCTTTTCCCCTCCAAAGTCCAGAATGAACTTTTTTTTCTTGGGCTCTGGAGCCTTAGAGCAATTGTGTATCATCTTCTCAAAAATTACATCCGAAGTTAAACCTGTGACCCCGACCCCCAACTCTGCCTCCCCCGTCCCCCCAACCTGTCAGCTGGTGAGGGACGAGAGTTTAGATTATAGATCGCGCTTCATCTCTGCTGAGTTGTGAGGGGAGCTGGGAGGAAAAGGCAGCAGCAGGCGGGCACGTCTGCGTTGTAGGAAGAGCCGACGCGGCCCTCACCGCTGCCATTTCCCACTTCTTCCCCAGCCCAAGAGTTCCATGGCCTCTGCTTCCCGCCGGCAACGCCGAGAGCGCCGCTTCCGGCGGTACTTGTCCGCAGGGCGGCTGGTGCGAGCCCAGGCCCTCCTCCAGCGACACCCAGGCCTCGACGTGGACGCCGGGCAGCCCCCTCCTCTGCACAGGGCCTGCGCCCGCCACGATGCCCCAGCCCTGTGCCTGCTGCTGCGTCTCGGGGCTGACCCTGCCCACCAGGACCGCCATGGCGACACGGCGCTGCACGCCGCGGCCCGCCAGGGTCCCGATGGTGAGTGGGTCGGAGGGGAACTGATCGCGAGAGGAAATGAAGGTCTGGGGTGGTGGCGCACGCCTTTGACCTGAGCACGCAGGGGCAGGAGGATCTCTGAGTTCGAGGCCAGCCCAGCCTGGTCTACGCAGTGAGCTCCAGGGCTGCATAGGAACACCCTGCCTCTAACAACGATAAACATAAGTTGGGAGAGCTAGTTGTCTGGTCCTTGGAACGTGTTGAATCGGGTGACCTGGTTGGCATGTGACCATCACACGCCTTACAGTAACAGGTAATCTTATCCCAAAATTGCCCAATCCCGTCACAACTAAGAGGGTGAGTGTGTGTATGTGTGTGTGTGTGTGTGTATGTGTGTTTGGTTTAGTGTGGTGCAACTGTTGGGGGGGGTATTGTTTTGAGTTGGGGTCTTGCTGTGTATTTCAAGCTGGCCTCAACATACGTTCTTGCTCAGCACCCTCCCAAGCGGCTGAGATTGCGGGCTTGCATCGCCACCCTCAGTCACCCAACCTGCAGCCTTTCCGTTACATTTCCTCTCTTGCGGGATGAGTGGTTACTTTGTTTCTTTGAGGGCTATTTGTCTGTAGTACAACCCTGCGGGAGTCA
>JAQHUG010000571.1:565332-588582 GCA_028555095.1 Dicrostonyx torquatus | reverse complement strand
CTCTGGTCGTCTGCAGGAGCAATGTGCTGTCTTGACCCCTGAGCCATCTCTCCAGCGCCGGTCAGCTTTGAAAGGCCACCTCACTTCCAAGCGAATCTGAGGTGGGAGGTGTGGCTCACGAGAAAGGCTGAAGTCCAGAGCCTAGGGTGCATGGGCTCTGTGTGGTTTTGAAGATGGTGGCGGGGATGAGACACAGAGACTGAACTAGATGTGGGTTGTTAGGAGCACAGTACAGATGTTGATGGAGATACAGCTGTGAGGACGGGAAGAATGTGGTCAGTCAGTGCAGTCAAGACCCTCTGACGAAGAGAAGAGAAAACGGGGCAGCATGGCCTCTCTCCTCTGTCCCTTCTCCCTAGCACTAGTGCCAGAGAAAGAGCAGACATCCCCAAAGGGGGCAGAGGGATGCTTAGGAGAGACCCAAGCCTCTGGTACCTGTGGGCTCCAACATCCGCCAGTCTGGCACAGCATGGCTTGAATACAGCTTACTAGCTGGAAAGCTAGCAACTTAGAAAGACAATAGGTAAAGGCTTGGCTCCAGCCTTCCTTTTCACTTGTAGATTGCTCAGTAAGAGGTTGCTGACTCCAAGGCTGGTAAAGGAATGCAGGTGTGTGTGGAGAGAGTGTGGTGTCCCCGGAAAAGGAATGTGAATAGAGAATTCCTGAGGGTGGAGGAGCATTTTGCAGAAGGCATTCAGAGCATGGATAGCCTGGGGGAGAGACAATAAAGGCAAGGTCATGCGGTAAACGTGAGAGAAGTCCCGAGAGGCCTTTGAATGGTGATGGTGTGAAAATCTGTTTCTTCCTCACGCCTCCGGGAACACATTTGGGGGAAAAACACCAGTTTCTATGTTGGGGCGATGGTCCCTGACAGGTACCTAAAGAAAACACCTTCAATAATGAAAAGGGAGTGTGGGTAGAAATTCCACAGAATAGAATACTGAGAACCGGATCTATAGAAGGGTCCTTTCCCCATACCCCCGCCAGGTGGCTCACAGCTGCCTGTGACTCCGGCCCCAAGGGCTCTGGTCCCTCCTTTGTCCTCTGTGGACACTCACACACACATGCACACGTGCTTTCTTACACGCATAAATTAATAATAATAAACTAATTCTTTTTAAGAGTTTGATCTCTGAATTCTCTCTAGCTATAACCACCATTCCCCCCTTACTGAGAATCGAATCCAGTGACCTTAAATCACAGTGAGAACCGAGGAGAAGGTTTCTTTTGGAACCCATGAAAGAATGTGTACGGCATTTATTGTGGGGACCTGTGTGACCTTGACATGCCCTTGGTTCCTGGGTTCAAGACCACCTTTGTGCTGGCAGCTCCTAGTCTCAACCCGACCTTGCCCCTGAATCTGAATGACATCAGGGTGGATTCAGACCTCATACACCCAAAGCAGCACGTTTTGATTTTTCCTGCGCAGCCACCTCAGAATTCCACCTCCAGCTCAGCTTCCTCCTTGACTCCCATCCACCCAGTCCTTCTCCCTGTGATCGTCTCCCTGGAATATGTCCCAAGTGTGTCCACCTCTCTCACCTCCATGACTGAAACTACTCTCTCCTCGGCAGGACCGCTACTGCCCCTCTTTTTGTCCCTGTCTCCCCTCTTGTCTCGCAGAAGGCAGCAAAGACCAGGGAGCCATGGGGAGCTTTTTGTTTAGACAATCCCACTGTGTAGACCATGATGGCTTCAGACTCTGGGGTCCACCTGCCTCCCAGTCACCACCACCCCTCCTCCTGTTGCCCCTGCCTGTCCCACACACTCTGACACCCTCCCAAAGATCCATGGTAGAATAAAATGGAGACACTTTGCCTCTCCTCCCATGGCCCTGCTTGATCCGCTTCTGCCTTCCTCTCTGACCTCATCCCCACCCCTTCCACCGCTGACCATCAACTGACCCCACTTGTCCCTCCTCTCCCCGTCTACCATAGCTGCTCCCTCTGGAAAACTTTGCCCCTACACTTTCACCCAGGTCTGTCACCTGTCTACAATGCTACCCACTCCGAGAGTGACATTACTAACCACTGTACCCACAAGGATTCGCTTCCACTGCCCCACCCTTCTTGTTCTCCTCATAAGACTACTTTACAGATTCATTTTTATTTTATGGCAACATTCGGGATAGGGTGCAGGGTCTCCCACATCCTAGGCAAGTGCTTTATTTCTGAGCCACACCCCCGACTCTTGGATGTGTTCCTCCAATATCTGGCCTCTCTGGAACATGATTCCCAATAGTACGGGTCCTTGTCTTGCTTTTTTCTTTTTTTTTTTTCCCACAGTGTGCTTCCTGCCTTGAATAAAGCTCCTAGCTGCTACTCAGCAAATATTTATTAAAGGTGGTGTCTAAAGCAGGACAAAGATCGACTGTGATTCGGGTTCAGGTGTACGTTCTCCCTGATGCCGTGCTGAAGTCTGAGCAGCGCCAGTGACGGGGAGCGGTGGGGGGGATGGGGGGTGAACCGTCTGATGGGAAGGATTTTATTGTGAGGGATCTCTGATCAAGTGTGTGCTTAGATTTGAGGTCGAGTTTGAGCTGTGGCTTGGTGGTAGGTTAAACTTGGATAAGGTCTGAGGCTACTGTCACCTCAGCCTGGTTTGGAGGCCCTGAAGATTTCCGTGGTGGCCTCACCTCTGAGAGCGCTACAGACGCTACACAAGACTCCCAGTCATCAGCTCACCCACCCGGGGAAAGTCCCAAACAGCTGGTAGCCTCCCCAAGAAAGAAACCGAATTTCACACAACCTCTAAAACTGAGATTGAAACCAAAATTGGCCCACGGCAAGACACATCCTTCAACATGCTGCCAACTCCCGTGACACAGCTTAGCCCCTCTAGCCCTTCCTTCCTCTGTGTCCCACATCTCCTCATGCTCTCAGCCTTCCCCTTCCATTGTCCCTCCATTTCCTTCTTCTCTGACCCAAATCTCTCTCTCTCTCTCTTTCTCTCTCTCTCCTTAATTGCAGTGCCTTAATACGGTTTGGCCAGGATCTCAGTCCATCAGCTACCACATTTAAGAGGCAGAAACAACAGGAAGCATAAAGATTCTCAGGGAAAGAGGAAGACAGAAAAGGAACCAAAAATGTCACAAACAATGACTAGATTAAAATTCGGTCCTAGAGAATGTAGTCAATAGAGGGCTGCTTGCCTAGCATGCTCAAGGCCATGGTCCCCTTGCCAGCACTGCCAAAGATCCAAAGAACAAGAAGGCAAGGAATTATAGGGGCTGGTTTTGTTGTTTTTTTTTTACAAAGTGTCTCCTCTAATCCATGTAGCTAAATCTGACCTTGAATTTGAATCAGGAGAGCCTTCTGCCTTTATTTCCCAAGTGTCAGGATTACAGGCATGCATCACCACGCCCAGTTAACGTGGAGCTAGGAACAGAACCCAGGGCTTCCTGGGCGCTAGGCAGGAGCTCTACCAACTGAACCACATCCCCAAGCCTGAAGGAGGCAGTTATGTGTTTCCTTCCTCCGTTATACCTGGGCAGCCACCAGCACTGTAGGCTCTGCCCTGAAGCACTTTCCTCGGGTCCCTCCGTTCTTCCCGTAGCGTCCAGACTCCGTTTTATCGCAGGAATGTAGGTGGATCTCTCTCTTATTTAAATTTGCTGGAGGCTCTCTATCATATCAGAGTGAGATTTAAATTCCTGTCGTTGGTGTTAAACCCTGCAGCTGTGTTCTCTGCTTACCCACAAGTATTTCTGTCGCTTATTATGAGGGCTCTCTCACCACCTTCCTTACCTTCCTACTGTGGGCGGCCCTGCCAAGGTCATGAAGCGGAACCATTCTCCACTAAACCTGAGATCCCTGAAGCCGGGGAAGCTCTGTTGAAACTGTCTCCTCGTGCCGGTGCACAGTGTTTGTGGCGTGCACAGGACGCCGAGCTCACAGCGCATACCCCCAAAGCGTGGAGCCTGAGCATGCTGGGAACTCCAGAACGAGCATGAGCTCTGAGAAGCGGCACCAGGCCTTCTGTTCTGCCCGCATCTTCCGCCTAGGCAAGCCATCGAAACTAGAATTCCTCTTTACCAGCGTGGGTCGTAGAGACCAGACTCCTCCTTTTTCCATGACCTAGAAGTGTTGCCCTTTCCCCACCTTTCTGTGTAAGAACCCGGCATTGAGAAAATTTCTGCCAGGCGGTGTTGGTGCCTGGCTTTAATCCCAGCACTCAGGAGGCAGAGGCAGGTGGATCTCTGTGAGTTCAAGGACAGCCTGGTCTACAGAGTGAGTTCCAGAGCTCCAAAGCTACATAGAGAAACCCTATCTTGAAAAACCAAAAAAAGAAGAAAGAAAAAAAAAAAGGCTGATCCTGGGTCACAAGCCTCATTCAGCAGGGTCCTGCCCTGGGGAAGCTGAGCAGGCAGAACCGGCTTATCTTCCCACGCAGTCACTCGGGCCTGAGAACAGCGGCGTGCCCAGTGACCAGCCTGGCGGCCACCATCACCAGCTGCAGCCCCCTTCAGCAGTCCGACTGCCCAGCCAGCAGTGGCAGCTGATGTGTGAGGTGGCGGCTGCCATCCTTTACGGCAATCCCAGAAAACCTGACCCCAAACAGCTTCTTCAGAAACTTCGCTTTTCCAAAGCTGTAACTTTGAAAACTGGCTTAAGCCCGAGGGTTTTCTAATCCTCGTTTTCACGTCAGACAAAAACCAGAAGCCAACCCCATGGCCATTGCCAGTGTCCTATCTGGCTTTACCTGTCCAGCTGTCACAGCCGAGAGCCACCAGCAAGGGGGCTTCAGTGAGGGGTGGGCCAGATTCCTGTGGGGGTTGTTAACTGATGAAGGAGGGCCCAGGCCATCTTCTGGATGGTGCTTCTAGGTCATATAAGAAAGCCAGATAGACTACGTGTGGTGGCACACACCCTTAATCCCACACTCCGGAGGCAAAGGCAGGCGATCTCTGTGAGCTCAAGGCTAGCCCTAATGTACATGTTTTGTTCCAGGACTATGTAGTGAGACCCTGACTAGTGTATATGTGTGTGAGTGTATGTGAGTATACATATATAATAATAATAAATAACTCTTTAAAGCATAAAACTTTTTTTTAAAGAAAATATGGGCAGTGGAGGCACACGACTTTAATCCCAGCACTCGGGAGGTAGAGGCAGGCGGATTTCTGTGAGTTCAAGGTCAGCCTGGTCAAAAAAAAAAAAAAAAAGGTCAGCCTGGTCTACAAGAGCTAGTTCCAGGACAGGCTCCAAAGCTACAGAGAAACCCTGTCTCGAAAGATTAAAAAACCAAAAACAAAAATATAATAATGATGATGATGATGATGATGATGATGTGTCGGGGACCATCGCCCCAACATAGAAACTGGTGTTTTTCCCCCAAATGTGTTCCCGGATGTGCGAGGAAGAAACAGATTTTCACACCATCACCATTCAAAGGCCTCTCGGGACTTCTCTCACGTTTACCGCATGACCTTGCCTTTATTGTCTCTCCCCCAAGCTATCCATGCTCTGAATGCCTTCTGCAAAATGCTCCTCCACCCTCAGGAATTCTCTATTCACATCCCTTTTCCGGGGACACCACACTCTCTCCACACACACCTGCATTCCTTTACCAGCCTTGGAGTCAGCAACCTCTTATTGAGCAGTCTACAAGTGAAAAGGAAGGCTGGAGCTAAGCCTTTACCCATTGTCTTTCTTTCTTTCTTTCTTTCTTTTTTTTCAAGACAGGGTTTCTCTGCAGCTTTTGGAGCCAATCCTGGAACTAGCTCTTGTAGAACAGGCTGGTCTCGAACTCACAGAGATCCGCCTGCCTCTGCCTCCCGAGTGCTGGGATTAAAGGCGTGCGCCACCACCGCCCGGCACCTATTGTCTTTCTAAGTCGCTAGCTTTCCAGCTAGTAAGCTGTATTCAAGCCATGCTGTGCCAGACTGGCGGATGTTGGGGCCCACAATGATGATGATGATGATGATGATGATGATGATGATGATGATAATAAGAAGAAGAAGAAGAAGAAGAAGAAGAAGAAGAAGAAAAAGAAAAAGAAGAAATAGAAATTGTTTTAAGAAAGACAAAAAGGCAAAAAGGGCCGGGCGGTGGTGGCGCACGCCTTTAATCCCAGCACTCGGGAGGCAGAGGCAGGCAGATTTCTGAGAGTTCAAGGCCAGCCTGGTCTACAAGAGCTAGTTGTAGGACAGGCTTCAAAGCTACAGAGAAACCATACCTTGAAAAAAAAAAGAAAATAAGAAGAAAGACAAAAGGTCAAAAAGGTGGGCCAGGAAGATGGCTCAGTGGGTAAAGGTGCGTGCTGCCTTTACCTAGTGACCTGACCCCCGGAACACACATGGCAGAAGAGAGAACCAACTCCAGAGAGTTGTCCTCTGACCTCCACATGTGGCCTGTGGCACTTTTTTGTGCCACGCATAGAATAAATAAATATATTTCTAAATGTTATGTTGTGTATGGGAATTGGCCTGCACCTGTTTCTGCACCACGTGAGTGTAGTGCCTGCGAAGGCCAGACGGGGGCGTCAGGTCCCCCAGACCTGGAGTTACAGATGTAATAAGCCAACGCATAAGTGCCGGGAACTGAACACTGGTCCTTTGGAAAAAACAGCCAGTACTCTGAACTGCCATTTCTCCAGCCCTCAAAGTAAATTAACATCTTTTTTTTTGGTTTTTTGTTGTTGCTGTTGTTGTTTTTGTTTTTGGTTTCGGTTTTTGGTTTTTTGAGACAGGGTTTCTCTGTGGCTTTGGAGCCTGTCCTGGAACTAGCTCTTGTAGCCCAGGCTGGTCTCGAACTCACAGAGGTCTGCCTGCCTCTGCCTCCCGAGTGCTGGGATTAAAGGCTTGGGCCACCACCACCTGGCTTAAATTAACATCTTAAGGTATTGCTTTAAGAAAAAAAATCTGGGAATGTGGGGATGGACACACACAGCTGGCAAGCAGGCTACCTGAGCTATATCCCAGGCCCTCAGGTGCTGCTTCTAGACAAGACCCTGGACCGTCCTTCTGTGTAGAATTCTGAAGGAAGCCTGGGGTGTGTATTTGGTGCTGTATAAATCTGACCTGCAGGGAATGGGTGTGGTGGGCTGTAATTGAACCCCCCATCGTCTTCCAGACCTGAACACTTTAGGGCAGTGGTTCTCAACCTTCCTAACGCTGTGACCCCTTTAAGACAGTTCCTCATGTTGTGGTGACCCCAACCATAAAATTATTTTCATAACTGCAATTTTGCTACTGTGATGACTCATAATGTAAATATTTTTTGAAGATAGAGGTTTGCCGAGTGGGTTGCAACCCACAGGTTGAGAACCACTGCTCTAGGGAGAAAGGGGGTGCCAGACCATGGGGGATATTCTGGTGGGACTTCATGCCGTGAAACTGGCAGAGGTCAGAAAATAAGTGTGATTTGAACCCCCAAAAACAAGAGAGGAAGAGGGGTCTAGGTCAGTGGCAGAAGGCTTGTCTTGCATACATGAGACCCTGGGTTCAAACCTGAAAAAAAAGCTAAGGTGTCACAAGCCACATGTGGCTACTGAGCCCTCCAGATGTGACAAGGGAGGATGGAGAAGGAAATATGCAGAGGAGCCTGTGAGCAGCCAAGGGTGCAGATGTGTTACAAACCACTGCTCTTCAGGGAACCCGGCTTCCAGCCACAGCCCAGCTGTAACCCCTCATTCTCCACGAACTGCCTGTCCCTTCCCTGGAACTCCTAGGCCTGACCCTGCTCCCTGATAGTCCCTGCAGCCCACAGTTCCCCTGACCCCGCTCCCCTTCCCAGAACTCAGTAGTCGGAGCCCCTAGCCTGTGGCCTAAGGCCTTTCCTGCCTTCGACTGAAACAGTAGCATCTTCTAAGCCCTGGGGGCTTCCCCAGGCCCCAGCCCCGACCTAGAACCCGCCCGCTGCCTGCCACACTGCCGCTTCCTCTATAAAGGGACCCAAGAGCAAGCGCCCAGGACCCCGCACAGCAGGTGAGCCTCTCCTGCCCCATCTCCTTGGGCTTACCCGGTTGCAGGCATCCCTCAGGACCCTGCCTCTTTATTTGGGCCCCAGCCCTTCCTGCACAAGCCGCCTGGATCCCCAGCCTTATTGGGACTGGTCCCTGTGGCTTTGACCTTTGGTCTGTTCCCCGTGGTGTCTAACTCGGTCGTGTGTCAGCGGCTCTTTCTGTCCCTGTCACCCACTGTCTCATTCTTCTGTGGTTCTTTCCTCGTCCCGTCTCTGTCTCTTTCTCTTTCTCCCTACCCACGGCCTCAGGGTTTCCCTGCTTGTATCTTGGCCCCTTCTCTTGCCTCTTGCCCTGTATCTCAGAGTAGCTGTCTCAACTGGGAGGTAAGATCTGTCTTCCGCTGTGCGCCCCGCCTCCCTGACACACACACTCTCTCTCTCTCCCCCTCTCTCTCTCTGCAGGTTCTCTCCATGACACCACTTGGCCGGCTCTACCTCTTGAGGGTGCTTGGCGCCCCCCCTGTTTTTCTTTTGGGGCTGCTGCTGGCCCTGCCTCTAGGGGCCCAGGTGAGGCAGCAGGAGAATGGGGGTGCTGGGGTGGCCTAGCATACCCAGACTCTTAGAATCCTCTCAACTCTGTTTCTCCTAGGGAGTCTCTGGTGCTCGCTTCTCAGCTGCCAGGACGGCTCATCAGGCCCCTCAGAAGCATCTGAGTCATGGCATCCTGAAACCTGCCGCTCACCTTATTGGTAAACTTCTGCCTCCAGAGATCCAGTCCCCGGCTCTCCTGCTTGCCCAGGGGTCCAAGTGATCACCCCATCTCCCCACACCAACTTCTCTTACCCCTAAAGATTGTCATCCCACCCACCCCCACCCCCACCATCCATCCCATTGTCCAGTGCCTGATTCCTCCAGCATGTAGACCTCTGACTTTGATCATTCAATGCCTTTATGACTTTTTCTAGGATACCTCAGCAAACAGAACTCACTGCTCTGGAGAGCGAACACAGACCGTGCCTTCCTCCAACATGGCTTCTCCCTGAGCAACAATTCGCTCCTGGTTCCCACCAGCGGTCTCTACTTCGTCTACTCCCATGTGGTCTTTTCGGGGAAAAGCTGCTCCCCCAGGACCAATCCTACTCCCATCTACCTAACCCACGAGGTCCAGCTGTTTTCCTCCCAGTATCCCTTCCACGTGCCTCTCCTCAGTGCCCAGAAGTCCGTGTATCCAGGGCTACCAGGACCGTGGATGCGCTCGATGTACCAGGGGGCTGTGTTCCTCCTCAGTAAGGGAGACCAGCTGTCCACCCACACGGACGGCCTCGCCCACCTGCACTTCAGCCCCAGCACCGTGCTCTTTGGAGCTTTTGCAGTGTAGAACCTAGAAAAACCCAGCATTGGTTTCCAAGCCTCCGTTCTGACCGTTTTAAGGCCATACCACCTCTCCTTTGCCCGTGCCCACAGTCTCAAGCCTTCCCCACCAGAAATGCCCAGAGTGTTGACAGGAGTCTGAGGCACTCCTGGGGAACCACCTCAGATGCTCAGCTGAAGATTCAAGCCTGCCTACAAGTCCGACACAGATCAGGGTCTCTGTGGGTCTGGTGGGGCAGAGACCTGGATGTGAAGGAGGGGCAGATGTGGGGAGGTGCCTGGGGACGGGGAAGGGAGGCTATTTATGAAGGGAAAGGTTAAGTTATTTATTTATGGAGAATAGGACGAGGAGAGAAATTGAGAGGCATCGGATGACAACCAGGTTCCAGACACAAAGAGTAAGGTGGCATCAGGACAGGACTCGTCGAAGGGAGAGAGAAGCAGGTGTGAGTGACCAAGGGGTTTAGAAGGGGGCACAAGGCTGTGAGCGCACCGCTTGGCTAGACACCCACAAGGAGCTGTCTGTACCATCAATGGCCCAATAAACCTCTTTTCTCTGAGATTCTGTCTGCTCGTGTTTGTTCAGGTTTGGGGGAGACTCTTTCTTGTCTCTTGAAGGGATGGAGTAGGGGACAGAGGCCTCAGATGGATCATGGGGTGTGGGCAGAACAAGGAGATATAAAGGAGCCGGCAGCTCCCAGATACGTGGTGTGCTCGTGGGAGTCAGCGCCTACCTGATGGAGGAGAACCAGAGGATAAACCAGGGAGATCAAGCCAGGGGTGTGGAGGAGAGTGTCCAGGTCTGGGAGAGTGGGGAAGGGACTCATAGGAAGATGGAGACATAAGTGTGGGAGAAACCGTGGAAGCAGGAGTGCACAACATGGATGTCCGAGGAGACAGGAGATGGGGGCAACACATCAAGACTACATGGCAGAGGCTTTATGGGAAAAAAATCCCTTGGAAGCTGAGACTGAAAGCAGCAGTGGGAGCCCGCGGTTAGAATGAAAGGAGAAGGCTTGCCTCGTGGGGGTCTGTGAATTTCCAGGACTGAGTTCATTCACTCAGGGGCTGTCCCATGCTTGTCCCAGCTACTGCCACCAATCCTCCCAAAGCCCATGCACGCTCCACTTCCTCCCAAGAACCCAGAGGGCTTCCCTCTCCAACAGCAATTTCTCCCCCCTCATGCACCCAGCTGTCAGAAGCATCCCCAGTGCCAACTTCTACCCCCATGGAGGTCCCATCTAGAAACCAAAGGGAGATAGGCCCAGGTGTGGTCCTCCCTGCAAGGAAACAGACATTTGTTAGCATTAGAGACAGGGAGGAAATGGCCTTCAGCTCCCAGGGTCCTGCACACACAGTTCGTGATTGGCCCAAGATTGCCACAGAATCCTGGTAGGGAGGGGGAGGAGATTCCTTGATGCCTGGGTGTCCCCAACTTTCCAAACCTCTGCCCCCACGATGGAGAAGAAACCGAGACAGAAGGTGTAGGGCCACTACCGCTTCCTCCACATGAGATCATGGTTTTCTCCACCAAGGAAGTTTTCCGCTGGTTGAATGAGAGCATTTCCCCGCCCTCTTGCCCAAGGGCTATAAAGGCAGCTGTCTGCACACCCGGCCTGCAGAAGCTCTCTCAGCGAGGACACCAGGGGACCAGCCTGGAGGGAGAACAGCAACTCCAGAACACCCTGGAAATAGCTCCCAGGAAAACAAGCAGCCAGGCAGGCAGGTTCTGTCCCTCTCACACACCGGCCCAAGGCTGCACATCTCCCTCTGGAAAGGACACCATGAGCACAGAAAGCATGATCCGCGATGTGGAACTGGCGGAGGAGGCACTCCCCAAAAAGGCGTGGGGCCCCCAGAACTCCAGTCGCTGCCTGTGCCTCAGCCTCTTCTCCTTCCTGCTGGTGGCAGGGGCCACCACACTCTTCTGTCTGCTGAACTTTGGAGTTATCGGCCCCCAAAGGGAAGAGGTGAGTGCCTCGGAAGCCTCCACCTCCCTTAGGCAGAAGCAGGGCCCGAGGGCATGAGAGGGAGTGAGGGACACAGGTAGTGTGGAAGAGTGGAGGAGCAGCCCATGTAGCGATGGTGGAAAGAGAAAGACAGAGACAGGACCTCTGACCCAGGCAGCCAGTTCACTAAGCTTCTGTTCTGTGGATGCATGGAGGAGAGAATGAATGAAGAAGTACACAGATGTAGAGATGCGGGTGAGATGTGGGGTGCGGCCAGAAGAAGAGGGAAGAGACAGCGATGAGGGAGGCGTGAGTGATAAGGAGAGAGATGAGGGGAGATAATGAGAGATGAGGCATGGAAGGTGCTCCACAGAAAGATGTGCATGGTTGGACGAGTGGATGAGCAAAGGATGAATGAAGAGGAAAAACCAGACACCAGACACGGGGGTAAAGAGAGAAAGCTGGGGGCTTCTCCTTTGTGAGTGACTCCCCAGCGACTGGCTACTGACCTTGTCTTTCTCTCCTTACACAGAAGTTCCCAAACAACCTCCCTATCATTGGCTCCATGGCTCAGACCCTCACCCTCAGTGAGTATCCCCAATCTCTATCTCCTCTCTTAATTTAAGGTGGGAACGATGAGACCTGGGATGGAAGCAGTGGGGAGAACGTAAAGCTTGGTGTAGGAGGGAAGGGAATAGGGATTCAAGTAGACAGATGCTTGCTGGGAAGACTAAGGGTCTCATCTTTGCCTTTCTTCGTTCCCCTTCAGGGTCATCTTCTCAAAATTCGAGTGACAAACCTGTGGCCCACGTTGTAGGTAAGAGCTCTACTGAGTGTGTGCATCTTAGAGGTGAAGGGACAGGATCTGGGGGTCGAGCCAGGGTGAGAGGAGACAAGAGTTTGGAGTCAGCATGTGAAAGAGTCAGAGGGGGGTGATTCAATAGCAAGGACTTAGTGTGGGTACCCAGGACCTCGTGGCCAATGGGATGTGGGAAGACAGAGGGTGCAGGAACCGGAAGTGAGTCGTGGGCAGAATGCGAGGCTCAGGATGTGGAGTGTGAACTAACACAGTCACCCTGACTCAATTCTCCCTCCCTCAGCAAACCACCAAGCGGAGGAGCAGCTGGAATGGCTGAGCCAGCGCGCCAATGCCCTCCTGGCCAACGGCATGGATCTCAAAGACAACCAGCTGGTGATACCAGCAGACGGGCTGTACCTGGTCTACTCCCAGGTTCTCTTCAAGGGCCAAGACTGCTCCAGCTACGTGCTCCTCACCCACACCGTCAGCCGCATTGCTGTGTCCTACGAGGACAAAGTCAACCTCCTGTCTGCCATCAAGAGCCCCTGCCCCAAGGAAACCCCCGAGGGGGCTGAGCTCAAGCCCTGGTATGAGCCCATCTACCTGGGAGGGGTCTTCCAGCTGGAGAAGGGTGACCGACTCAGTGCTGAGGTCAACCTGCCCAAATATTTAGACTTTGCAGAGTCCGGGCAGGTCTACTTTGGTGTCATAGCTCTGTGAGGCAGATGGATATGTCTGTCTATTCCCCACCCCGCCCCCACTTCAACCCCGTTATTGTCCACTCCCCAGAGCCCTAGTCCATCTCCTTCTAACTTAGAAGGGGAATCATGCTCAGGGTCAGACTCTGAGCTTGGGATTTTCAACAACTCTAACACTCAGAAACACAAGCTCCTGGGATAGCAGCCTAGACTGTGGGGCTCCAGAGTTCCCTGGAGACTCAGATGTTGACTCCTGAGTTCCACCAAGGCAGCTCAGGCTACCTCCGGCTCAGACTGCTGCCGGAGGAGAAGATCTCAGGCCTTTCTGTCTTCGGATGCTCCCCGATCCTTCAGTGCCCAACCTTCCTCACAGAGCCAGCCCCCTCTATTTATGATAGCATTTATGATTATTTATTTATTATTTATTATTTATTTATTTGCTGTTGTATGTATTTATTTGGGAGGCCAGGGTGTCCTGGAGGACCCAGCGTTGGGAGCTGTCTTAAGACAGACTTGTTTTCTGTGAAAACAGAGCTGAATTATCAGCCATTCCCACCTGGCCTCCTGGTCTCTTTGCCTCCTTTTCGCTTATGTTGAAAACAGAGTATTTATCTAACCCAATTGTCTTATTAACGCTGATTTGGTGACCAGGCTGTCGCTACATCGCTGAACCTTTGCTCCCCACGGGAGCCGTGACTGTAATCGCCCTACGGGTCAGTGTCAAAAATAAAGATTGCTTGAAAACGAAGTACAGTTTCTTTCTTGGGATTAAGTCTGCATCTGTCTCTCTCTGGAGGTGGGAAACCAACCCCTAATGTCTTCCCTCCGGAGGCATAAGGTCTTTGGGCCCAGATCTGAGTCTTTGCAGCCCTGGCCCTTAAGACCCCATGGAACAAAAGCCAGCCAACATTCCCCACCTGTCCCCGGAAACAGGAGCCTAAACCTAATTACCTTTGCCTATAGGCATGGGAATTTCCCACTCTGGGAATTCCAAATACCTGCTGGGAAAGTACTGCCGTTCTTCCGGCTGTTGAGGCTGGGATGAGCTGGGGAGGAGCCACATTCTCAAGTACCTGAATCACAGCCAAGGAAGTTCCAGATTCAGGTGTCTGGGCTCCAGACGCTAACTGTGCACCCTGAACCATTCAGCCCCCGTCCCCACTCCCAAACAGAGACAGAGCGGGCATGGTCTGAGGGGAGAAGGCCCAACCTTCATCTGTGCCCGGCTCTCTACTGGACCGGGCGGGCTCAGCAGCATTCCGTGCTGGACAGAGTTCCGTGCTGAATGGGGCAGGCTCAGCCGAGTTCCGTGCTGGACAGGGCAGGCTCAGCCAGCTCTGCCTCCTTCCCAGCCATTAACTGCCTGTTTTTTCCATCCTCTGAAGACGAGAGAAAAGTTTTTAAAAAACAAACGGCTGAAAGTGTGGTTCTGCAATGTGCATGTGTGCGCGCACGCGCACGTGCATGTGTGTGCTTAGCATATGGGATGTCCTGAATTCAAACCCAAGACAGCAACAAAGAGAGAGGTACTCTCCGTGGGTGAAGGAGCCATTGCCAGCTTTGGTTTCACCAGCGTTTGTGACAAATGATGACTACAGGAGGTGGGTGGGTTAGAAAGAGAAAAACATCTTGCTTAAATACTTTGTGTTTTCTTAAAAAAAAAATTACTTAATCATACGTGCAGGGCCTTGGATTAGATCCCAACACCAACAATAATAAGAGTAATGATAATAATAATAATTCATTATTGTTGTTGCTATTCAGGGGTACTTGCTGGAGCATGCAGGGCTGACTTTATTCAGAATTACAGTTATCGGAGCAGAGACTTGCGGGAGAGGGTGCAGCGAGAGCAAGCGGGTCTTAAGAGGCAGAGCGGGGTGGGCGTTGGGAATAAGGCAAACACCTAAGAGGAAAGAGAGTGAGGGGTAGGGGGACTCTGTCTAAACAGATCAGACGAGGCGCCTGTTGAGACAGGCCAGGTGATCAGACATCGCTCCAGGGACTGCGGAGGATGACGGGGCTGATCAAATATGGGAGAGGGAGCTTGCTAAACTAACTTAATGGGGTTTTTCACTAAAACTAAGTTTTACAAGGAAGACAATGACTAGGTGGAGGAGATTCAGAAGGCCGGCTAGAGCTGAGGCAGACTGGGTCACCCTCTCACCCCCTGGAAGGCCCTTGGGCAGGCAAGCAAAGACAGAGAAGGAGCGGGTGTGTAGCCATGTCTTCAATCCCAGCGCTCAGGAGCAGGTAAATCTTGGTGAGTTCAAGGCCTGTCTGGTCTACATAGAAAGTTCCAGGCTAGCCAGGGCTGCATACTGAGACCCTTTCTGAAAAAGAAAGAAAGGAAGAAAGAAGGAAGGAAGGAAGGAAGGAAGGAAGGAAGGAAGGAAGGAAGGAAAGAAAGAAAGAAAGAAAGAAAGAAAGAAAGAAAGAAAGAAAGAAAGAAAGAAAGAGAGTTAAAAGTGGACCCCCAAGAGTAGCAGCCCTGATTGCTCACAGTTGCTTGGGCCTTTCTTCACCCCAGTAGCCAGAAAGGGGAAAACCAAGCACGTGGTATGGTGGAGTGTGTGGGGTGACCCACTAGGGTGACCTACATAGAGCCTTGGGTTCTCCTCGGTGTCCTCCAGCCATGGCGTAGGGGGCTGCTGTTACTCATCTTAGGGGCCTCCCACTTGCCCAACTTTGGGGGGGGCCTCAAGTGTGAACCCAGGGTGAGGACTTTCCGTTTCTTTCTAGAAAGGACCCCAGGGCATCTCCTTCCTCCACGCAGCTCCTCCTCAGCCCCCAGTCTCCACCCACTCCCTTCTTCCCGACAGACTTTCATTTCCTTAGTCTGCCCCCTTGGTGTGCCTGGCACTGGCCTGACCCCTTCTCAAAGAATGAGCTATCAGAGCCCCTGGTGGTGCACACCTTTAATTCCAGCACGCAAGAGGCAAAGGCAGGTGTATGCCTGTGAATTTGAGGTCAGCCTGGTCTACTAGTGAGTTCCAGGAGAGCCAGGGCTACATATGAGACCCTCAAAACAAACAAAAATAAATAAAAGCTGTCAGGCAGGCAGGCAGCGGTAAAGCTATGGGCCCACAGTGCTTTGTCCTCGGTCTTCTGGGATTTTTCTCTCTGGGAATGAACTTTCTCTGGCAGAAGCCAGGAGAAAAGGGGAATGTGAGGGGCTCCTGGATCAGGATGCTAAGGGGAAGTCTCCGGGTTTAACTGTCCCTTCTTCCCTTCACTTGAACCCTTGGTGTTAGAGCCAGGGGGTGGGCTCAAAGGTGTCCACCGTTCAGAGCTAAGCCATCCACCCCTGCACTTGGCTACCCAGAATCAAACCACGTCTGCATCTCCGTGACGACGCCGGCACGCGCCAGCATAGTCTACATTCTTTATTTCCAAAATCCTTGTCCTACAGCCCCCGCCCCCATCATGGGGTCCCAGGCTCCCCGACTCTCCAGACATCGTGATTCACACATTCGCACGCTCAGCCGATCCTTCAGGGCTGCAGTCGGCTGTCACCCCACCATCACCGCCCCGAAGAAGGTCTTCCCTCTCCTGCAGTCCACTTTTTCCGGGTGACTGATGTTAACATACACCCTCTCGCCGCTCCGGAGCTGCACCAGGCCGCCGAACCCCACGCTCGTGTACCACAAAGGGTATCCGCCGGAATTCACGACGGGGGTCACGGTCTCTGCTCCCTCTAGCAGCAGCTCCGGGGAGCCCCGCCCGTAGGCGCCCCCCGCGCGGTACAGGGCGCTGCGCAGTGTGAGCGAGCGAGCGCCGCCTGGGTCGGCAGGGGTCGCCCTGCCCCGGTACCCGACGTGGCAGTAGAGGTAATAGATGCCGTCCTGCGGCAGCGCCAGCCCGTCGGTGCGGGAGAACTGCGCACCGCTCCTCAGAAACGCTTCTTCTTGGCTCGCCTCCCAGCGGAGCTCTTGCCCGTTCATACTAGCGCCTGCAGAGAGAGACACGCGTGAGCTCTCGGGCCGTGATCTCTAGGTTGGGAGACCCGGGTCGGGTGAGCCGGGACCCAGAGGGGAGGGGCGGGGTCTTTTTCACTTGCTGGTACTCTGCGGGGAGGGGAAGGGATAAAGAGGTATCTCCCGAGGGGACTAAGGTGGCCAGATCCTGGCGGGGTTTTACTTGTTTCCAGAGAAGTCAGACTGAGGGAAAACTGGAAAGGGTGGACGCTGCAGAGGTAACGGTGGTAGGGGAGTGGGAAAGTGCCCGCCGTGTCACAGCAGAGCCAAAGACTCTCACTCTCTGGGGGTGCATAGCTGGACTCCAGGTCTAACAGATGCTTACCAATGAGATGGGCAGCAGGAAGCTCGGGACTGAGATCAGTTTCTGGCTCCCCCTTTGGCAGCCCTGGATCCATGACTGGAGATAGGGTAGTTCCCCGTGCTGATGCCTCCTGAAAGAACTGTGCAACAGGCCCTTGGGATGGGGAGCCTGGATTCCTGGAAGAAGAGGGCATCTCGGGACGCAGTCGGGGGTCAGGAGTCCCCGAGAGACTGGAAGGTGAGGGCAAGAGGCAAGATGGTTTGCTGTCATCCCGTCTTTTTTGAGCCTGTGGGCCTGAGCCGGTGATCTTCTCAACCTGGATGGTAGGGTCACAATGCCCAGAGTTCAGATTCAGCTGATGGCAGCTCCACACCTCCCAGCAGAGAGCCCAGCCCTAGAGCTACCTCCAGCACCCTGCCAGGCATGCATCTTGCTGGAAGGCAGCGCAAACAACACATATGTTCGTGGGCAGCAAGACAGGTGCTGGGTATCAGGAAGAGACCGCAACCAGGAAGGGGCTTGCAACATCAGGGTAGGACCGCATGGCGAGCAGGCAGAGACAGACCAGACATGCCCTCTAGGGAGAGCCACCAGCTGAGCTAGAGAGGCAAAAGCACAGAGGTCAATGACCATCTACAAGATGCAGCCCTCTGGCGCCTGTGGCAACCACTCACCGGTCGTCCCTGATCCTGGGGCACCAAGGCCAGCACAGCCAGGACAGTGATGGGCACTGCCACCAGCAGGGTGACCAGGGACGTAGCTCCTGCCACAGCCAGCAAGAGGCAGCCCCTCCCCTGGGGTCTCCCACCCTGGCCCTGCAGTCCCCGTGTCCCCATCCAGACTCAGTACTAGGAACCGGGGGACAGGGGCTTTCATACCTCAGGGGTAGGGCCCCCCTCCCTGCAGACCCACACACCTACTGGGGACTTTCCGAACACCCCTGCTCCCCTCACACAACTTCCTGTTTACCCGGAGCTGGGGTCAGGGTGGGGAGGCTGGATGCCTAGGTTCTCTGAACTGGGGAAGGAGATGTGGCAGAAAGAGGTTTTCAAGGTAAAGGTGAAGGGGGACTTAGCAGGAAGCCCAGGGAAGGAAGGAGGCTTGCAGAAGGCCAGACAATGATGAGATTGTAAAGGCCAGGCAGGATTCCAGGTATTTTCATGAGGTCTGCATGCTCCTGGATCTCACAGGCCAGTGCTGGATGGAGGGCTGCACACACACACACACATGCGCGCACTCACACACATACGCACACACACTCACACACATGCACACACATTCACACACACTCACGCGCACACACTCACACATATACATGCACTCACACTCACATATGCACACACACATACGCACACACAGAGACACACACTCACACACACGCACACACACACACTTACACACACGCACGCACACACAGGTTAGCAGATGTAGTAGGAGGCCACATCGGGGCACCTGAGCGTCTGCATCCCTGAGATGGCCCTGTCCCCATGGCTGACCTCTATTTTCACCCCCAACACTAAGTAGGAAGGCAGGATTCGTCCGGTCCACAGTGATAGGACTTCATGAAGAGGTCTCAGCCTTGCTCTCTCTGGGGAAGGACCGCGGGAACGACACAATGATAGGGCAACCCAGAGGCACACTCTGCCTCGAGAGCTTCGGTTGAGAATGAGCCTCATCCATTCAGAAGCATTCACTAAATGTTTATTAATGAATGGCAGGATGGGCGAATTGGCAATTCATTGAATTTAATGAACAGCAAGAACCAAATTAATGGAAGAGGTGGCAGCTGATTGGAGCCTAAGGATGAGTAGGTGTAAGAAAGTTAGTTGGACCAAGATCTTGGGTCATCTCCCCTTCCTGATGGCCCTGCAGTTCCTGTGTCCCAGTCAGGACTATGTGCTTGGGTGACAATGCCAACACAAACACTAGAATGACAGACAAAGAGCCCGAGAATGTGCTGGCTGCCAGCTACAGTCTTTATTATACTGTGCATTTAATCTCAACACTGGGGCACAGAAAGAGTACAAGGCTGTGCCTGGGATGAGAGTGGAGCTCATTGACAGAATGTTTGGTTACTGGGTTTCATTTTTTTTAAGTAGCAAAAATAGTACTAATTTCAGATTTCTGCATTTTACTGTATGTAAATTTTATCTTCCTGTTGCAAGGGACGAAAATGAGGAAACACTGAGCTTGGGCAGCTCAGAGGTGACATGGAGTGATGCTTGCAACTGGGAAAGATATGAGAAGTAGCCTGGGGATGCGGCTCACTGGGGAGAGTGCTTGCCTAGTGCAGGAAGCCCAGGTGTGGTTCCCAGCAGGGAACAAAGCAGGAGAGGCTCAGCAGGGCCTGTTCCCTGCAGGAGATCCTGGTGCAGCAGACAGGGCCATATTCCCTGCAGGAGGATTGTGGTGCAGCAGGCAGGGCTGCATTCCCTGCAAGAGATCCTGGTGCAGCAGGGCTATATTCCCTACAAGAGATCCTGGTGCAGCAGGGCTGCATTCCCTGAGGAGATCCTGGTGTAGCAGGCAGGGCTGTATTCCCTGCAGGAGATCCTGGTGCAGCAGGGCTGTATTCCCTGCAGGAGATCCTGGTGCAGCAGGCAGGACCATATTCCCTGCAGAAGATCCTGGTGCAGCAGGGCTGTATTCCCTGCAGGGGGATTGTGGTGCAGCAGGCAGGGCTGCATTCCCTGCAGGAAATCCTGGTGCAGCAAGCAGGGCTGCATTCCCTGCAGGAGATCCTGGTGCAGCAGGCAGGGCCGCATTCCCTGCAGGGGGATTGTGGTGCAGCAGGCAGGGCTGCATTCCCTGCAGGAAATCCTGGTGCAGCAAGCAGGGCTGCATTCCCTGCAGGAAATCCTGGTGCAGCAAGCAGGGCTGCATTCCCTGCAGGAGATCCTGGTGCAGCAAGCAGGGCTGCATTCCCTACAGGAAATCTTGGTGCAGCAGGCAGGGCTGCATTCCCTGCAGGGGGATTGTGGTGCAGCAGGCAGGGCTGCATTCCCTGCAGAAGATCCTGGTGCAGCAAGCAGGGCTATATTCCCTACAAGAGACCCTGGTGCAGCAGGGCTGCATTCCCTGAGGAGATCCTGGTGCAGCAAGCAGGCTTCATTCCCTGCAGGAAATCCTGGTGCAGCAGGGCTGTATTCCCAGAAGGAGGATCTGAAATCAAGGTCATCCTTGACTGCAAGTGTGAGGCCAGGCTGGGATGCAGGAGAATGAGCCAGGCACGGTAGCACAAGCCTTTAGTCCCAGCACTCAGGAGGCAGAGGCAGGTGGATCTCTGTGAGCTAAAGGCCAGCCTGGGCTACAGAGTGAGTCCCAGGACAACCAGGGCTACAGAGAGAAACCCTGTCTAGAAAAACTAAAAAACAACAACAAAAAAAAAAAACTAAAAATTTTAAAAAAATAAGATAGGTGTGTGATTCAGCAGGCAAGATGTTGCGTGTAGATCTAGGTCAGTGATTCTCAACCTTCCTGATGCAGTAACCCTTTAACACAGTTCCCCATGTTGTGGTGACCCCAACCATCAAAGTATTTCGTTGCTACTTCATAACAGTAATTTTGCTAGTTATGAATCATCGTGTAAGTATGTGGTACTCAGGCTATCTGCTCTGTGACCTCTGCAGGTTGACAACCACTGATCTCGGTGATAAGAGCCGTTTGTGGGGGCTGGAGAGCCGGCTCAGCAGTGAAGAGCACCTCAGCTCTTGCAGGGGACCTGAGGTCAGCTTCTAGCACCCAGGCCAGGTGACTCACAACCACCTGGAACTCCAGCTCCATGGGACCCAGTGCCCTCTGCTGGCTTCTGGTGGCGTTTGCTTGTGTTCATGTTTGTACACAGACACGGGCACAAACACAGTTAAAAACATAGGAACAAATCTTTTGACATGTAGATTTATTTGTTATAGGTTCTGTTTTTCTAGATGTTTGAACTTTGCAAGTGTGTGTGGTGTGTGTGTGTGTGTGTATGGTATGTATATGTGTGTGGTATGTGTGGTATGTATGTGTGTGGTGTGTATGTGTGTGGTGTGTGTGTGTGGTGTGTATGTGTGTCTGGTGTGTGTATGTATGTGTGTCTGGTGTGTGGTGTGTGTGTGTGTGTATGGTATGTGTGTCTGCTGTGTGTATATGGTGTGTGTGATGTATGTATGTGTGATGTTTGTATGTGTGTGTGCTGTGTGTATGTGTGTGTGTTGTGTGTATGTATGTGGTGTGTGTGTGTGGTGTGTGTATGTATGTGGTGTGTGTGTGTGGTGTGTGTATGTGTGTGTATATGGTATGTGTGTCTGCTGTGTGTATATGGTGTGTGTGATGTATGTATGTGTGATGTATATATGTGTGTGTGGTATGTGTATGTGTGTGTGGTGTGTGTATGTGTGGTGTGTGTATGTGTGGTGTGTGTATGTGTGTGTGATGTGTGTGTGTATGTGTGGTGTGTGTATATGTGTGTGATGTGTGTGTGTGGTGTGTGTATGTGTGGTGTGTGTATGTGTGTGTGGTGTGTGTGTTCTTGCATGTGAGTGCACTAAGAACAATCCTGGCCAATCAGGTGCCAGTCCTGGCCTCTGTCTTGTTTGAGCCGGGGTCTGGTGGTGTCTTCTCTGCAGACCCCAGACAAGGCACTCACTGTGCGCTGTGATCTTCCAGGAACCCCCTTCCTGCCCCTCCAGTCTCACGGTGGGAACATGGAATTTTAGTCGTGGCTGCCACACGCACACCCGTCATTATGTGGGCTCTAGGGACAAAGTCAAGTCTTCAAGCTTGGATGGGGAGAGAGTTCTCCAATGGGAAATACTTCACCCAGCGTTTGAAATTTTAATAAAAAGAAGGTGTAATAATGAAATATTAAAAAGAAGAAAACCACTTAAATTATGTCCTATTTGTTCTGCGGGGGACCATTGGGGGGTCTACGAGATAAGTACCACAAAATTCCTGAATTTGGTCACCAAAACGTGCGTGGGGACCCAGGCACCAGATTTCTCACCCTTTGTCTCCGTTTTAGCTACCACCTTCGCTCTGTCCAAAGACTTGGGGTGCAGCCCTCCGGCACCCCCTCCCTCTTGGTCGTCGAGAGGCCTTCATCAGAGTCACTATTGCCCTCAGTTCTCTTCTCTATGCCAAAATGCTGGCTCCAGGGTCCCCCACATCTTCGCTGGCCCCAGGGTCCCCCAATATTCGCTGACCCCAGGGTACCCCAATCTTTGCTGGCTCCAGGGTTCCCCATCTTTGCTGGCTCCAGGGTACCCCATCTTTGCTAGCATCAGCCTGTTATCCACTTCCTGCATCTACAGAAGCATTGATCTGGTCTGCTGCCTCTGATTCTTCTGATATCTTACTGCATATGGCTGCTAAACACCAGGATAGGATAGGTACCCCGAGATGCCCCAGAGCCCCGTCTGACACTGGAGGTGCTGGGGGTATATACCTACACACAAATGCCAAGACCACGAACCCTAAGCAGACGTAGTCGAAGGGGGATCTGGGCTTGAATTCCTCATGGAAGGCCCCGGGAGGCAGATATTCATTCACAGGCTGAAGTGGAAGGCTGGGACTGAGGGGCACCACCCTAGTGGCTGGTAGCCAGGAGTCTCAAAGGAAGGATGTTGTAACCCTTCCCCTGGTCATACTTCCTCTCCCAGATGCAGGGAGGTAGTGAGGCAGGGGAAAGACGCTAGAGCTGGAGGGGGGGCACAAATGCCCGAGGTGGGGACATTTCTTTTCACTCAGGTGGCTCTGGAGAGTCTGGGTGAGCTGGGAGGGTGGCGATCCTGCATGGGAGGGATGCCTGCTGAGAGAGAGGGAAGCCGCTGTGGATTTGAGGTTTCCTGAGCCTGAAGCAATCATCTGTATGCAGAGCCTATACTAGGAGTCGTCCCCCCACCCCCACCCCCGTGTCTTCACTTTCCAGATGTTAAAAGACTCTATTGCTGAAAATGGTGGTATGCCCTGTCAGGCACTCTGTAGGCTGAGGCAGGAAGAAGGGAAGTCCCAGGCCAGCCTGGGCTACAAAGCAAAACCCCGCTGAAAATAATCTGTTCCTGGCCAGGCAGTGGTGGCACATGCCTTTAATCCCAGCACTCAGGAGGCAGAGGCAGGTGGATCACTGGTGAGTTCAAGGCCAGCCTGGTCTACAAGAGCTAGTTCCAGGACAGCTAGGACTGTTACACAGGGAAACCCTGTCTCAGAAAAAAAAACAAAAAACAAAAAAAACCCTGTTCCTGATTCATCACAGTTCCTCAGACCCCCCC